>MU128027.1:28334-40948 GCA_014904975.1 Marasmius fiardii PR-910 | reverse complement strand
TTTTTTTTAAATCTGCCATTTTTACCCCGGTGCCCGATCGCAGTCCGGCCCCGGCACTCTACCTACATACAAACAATGTGCTAAGTACGCCAGTGTTGTGCCAGAAAAGAGAAGAAAATCCCCCAACTCCCAAATATAAAGGTTCCCTGCCCGTGACCAGAGAACAGACGGCCCAATCCACCAGCAGGTGTCAAGGAAATAAGACGTCGACCCTGGGGCCCAGCGCACCCTAGTGCCACACCCCTTTACCGACACGCGGCCTATGCCCGGCTGTACACCCCGCACCACCCCGGAGGGTCTGATGGGCACCTATGCCGGACCCCAAGGTCTTCATCCAACACCAGCCCGAGGGGCTGGATCAGCGAAGGAGAACACCCTCGGGTTCTTCTTCAAGAACTGTGCAAGACCAACGACGTAATCGATGTTCTTGGAGTGATTTACATCCGGGCAATGATGCAATATATGGGTCCGCGTCTGAACGACTGCGGACTGGGAATTTTCCGCCGACCAACACGTACATAGCCGTGAGGTATTCGGAATGTTGAACCTGCGGTAGTACTCGCCTACCGGGGCGTGATTAGTGATGCACCTAACAACTCTCGCAACAAGGGCGTTAGAATCACCAAGTTTAGACAGCCATGTACCTCCTTTGATGTACGATGGCTGCAGGGGTTTGCCTTGGAGGCCCTTCATCTCAAGAAACTGAGATCCTCGGTATGTAACATGTTGGAAACGCGAGACCCACGCGTCCTGACACGATGCTGTAGCCTGTTTACGAAGGTAATCAAGCGAAGTGACGGTTGCCGGGCCCACTCTAACCAACGGCAGGTCCCGAACAAACTGGTGAGCTTCGTAATGAATGCCCCACTCCGCTTTAGAGGGGACTTCAACGAAAAGGATAGAGTGATGAGCGGACTTGGACAACCAAGCCGTGAGGTATTTACACACCACCAGGGAGTCAGCCTGGCCTGAGTGTATAGACGGGTCGACCGCTCTTTTCGCCGCAGCGATAGAGTCGGTGAAAACGACTATTCGATCGCATTCGAAATTCCTCGTACTGAGGTATTCAACTGCGAATCTAATAGAGGTGAGCTCCGCATCCGGAGCAGTGACTCTGCCAGAAGCGAACCTAGCCCGATGTCTAAGTCTGCCCCTGACGTATATCCCATAACCTGACACCGCTTGGTGTCTGGAAGTTGGGGGTACTGTGGCATCTGTAGCTACAGACACCGTGCGAGGGTCCTCACGACACTCTAAATAGAGTTCGTCAAGGTGAGATACTCTGTCGTCGTCTTCAGAAGCTTCCTCCTCAGGCTTCTTCTGAGGGCGTTCGTCAAAGATGATTTGGTCCAAGAAAAGATCTCGGACCCGTCCTCCAGGTTTGGCCAAGTCATTCGAATAGTCGAAGGACTCTGTGGAACCCAACGCAGATCGAACTGCATCGGCAATTGGTCCATTCACTTTCCTGCCCATACTAGTGGACAAGTTTGCAAATGATAGAGAATGCGGGACTGCCGTCTTGGCCATGTCTCGCGGGAGAAGCGAATGAGTAGGATGGGTACTTGTCAGCGTGTGTACTCGAAGGTTGGCCCTGGATGCCATCTTCTTGAGGTGGAGATCGATAGGCATGAGGCCCGCGAGGGCCTCAACGCCACCAGTAGGAGAAGTACGGAACGCACCTGTAACCCATAGGGCAGCTTTACGCTGCATCGAATTGAGGATCTTGATAGTCGATTTATTTCTGGATCCCTGGAAGAACCATAACCGGTACCCGTACGTGGCAATAGGCACCACACACGACCGGTACAGGAGACGCTTCTGAAGAGCGGTGATGTCCCTCGAGGAATTACCCAGCATCCTCATGGCCATAACAGTCGTGAGGGACTTGGTAGCGTAATATTTGACGTGCTCTTTAAACAGGGTCGACCGCTCTCTTCGCTGCAGCGATAGAGTCGGTGAAAACGACAATTCGATCGCAGTCGAACTTCCTCGTGGTGAGGTATTCAACTGCGAATCTAATGGCGGCGAGCTCCGCATCCGGAGCAGTGACTCTGCCAGATGCAAACCTAGCACGATGCCTAAGCTTGCCCATGGCGTATATTCCATATCCTGACACCACCTGATGTCTGGAAGTTGGGGGAACTGTGGCATCGGTGGCTACCGACACCGTACGAGGGTCCTCACGAAACTCTAAGTAGAGCTCGTCAAGGTGAGACACTCTGTCGTCGTCCTCAGAAGCTTCCTCATCAGGCTTCTTCCGAGGGCGTTCGTCAAAGATGATTTGGTCCAAGAAGAGATCTCGAACCCGTCCTCCAGGTTTGGCCAAGTCACTCGAATAATCGAATGGCTCTGTGAATTCTAACGCAGATCGAACTGCATCAGCGATCGGTCCATTCACTTTCCTGCCCATGTTGATAGGCAGGTTTGCAAATGATAGAGGGTGCGGTAATGCCGTCTTGGCCATATTCCGCGGAAGAAGCGAACGAGTAGGGTGAGTACTTGTCAACGTGTGTACTCTGAAGTTGGCCCTGGAAGCCATCTTCTTGAGGTGGAGATCGATAGGCATGAGGCCAGCAAGGGCCTCGATGCCCCCAGTAGGAGAAGTACGAAATGCACCTGTAACCCATAGGGCGGCTTTGCGCTGCATCGAGTTGAGGATCTTGATGGTAGCTTTGCTTTTAGATCCCTGGAAGAACCATAACTGGTACCCATACGTGGCGATGGGAACCACGCACGACCGGTAAAGGAGATGTTTTTGAAGGGCGGTAATGCCCCTCGCAGAATTACCAAGCATCCTCATGGCCATGACGGTCGTGAGGGACTTGGTAGCATAATACTTGACGTGCTCCTTAAACAGAAGTTTCTGGTCAAAGAAAAACCCTAAATACCTCCAAATTAGTTTGGGGGTAAGAGGCGTGTCCCCGGTGAACGGGGCAAACTTGAGGTCCAATGAGGGTAGGTAACCATCGTTCGACCTCGTAAAGTGGAAGGCTTCAGTCTTCCCATGTTCAAGGACTAACCCCGCCATCTCAAAGAGCACATGGAGGAACCCATACGACCTAACGAGAGTGCGGCAGTTGTCGTCAAGTAACTTGGACTGCGCTACAACAGTCCCATCATCAACGTAGGACAGGAGGGTCGTCTTGAGGCCGACACTCCGAGCCGTGTGTTCGTACGCTTTCATAATAGGCGCAACATATAATGCAGACAGGACCAGGGACAAGGCAGAACCCTGCCCTACCCCCACTTTCGCCTTGAATAGACCTGACTCGAAAGGGCCCCATTTGTAAGCAGTGCTCCTTCCGACTAGGTAAGATGAAAAGAAAATCCTGAGAACCTCAGGAAAACCTTGGAATTCCAGGAATCTCAACAGAGCGTCATGGTTAAGAGACGGGAAAAATTGTGCAATGTCGAACGCCACCACACTAGTTTTCAACCCTTTGGCCCACCCCGCTCGAACGAGATGGGTGAGGAACGCCCCCGCATCTTCAGTGGACCGTTGCTGGACCCCTCCAAATTGGTTAGGATGGACCAGGTCATACTTGACCATGTCGAACTGAAGACGATTCGAGATCATCTTCTCGATAAGCTTCCCCACGGTGTTGAGGAGCACAATTGGCCTAAAAGATTTAGGAGTGTCATAGGTCGGTTTCCCTGGTTTGGGAATAATAACTGTAACCGATTCCTTAAAATGAGAGGGCCAATGACCCGTGTCGATACACACATCAGCCACCCAAAGAATGCCCTCCTCGCATTCCTTGCGAGTCATGACAGATTTGAGAAACGACCACGTGACGTGATCAGGCCCCAGCGCTGAGTGTGAAGAACATGCACTAAGCGCGTCCCTCAGCTCCAATGCACTGAATTTTACCCAAGTTCTCACAGGAGAGGACTCCAGGTTGTCTAAGAAAGAGAGGTCAACTTCCCTCTCCGCCGCAGCATTGTATGTCCCATGTAAAGCTTGCCACAGTTCATCGAGTGTCCTACATTGCCGTCCCTGAAACGAGATGGCATCGGTGGGAGGTAATTTCCGCTGCTAGATCCAGGACATCAAGTCCCAGGGCCTAGCATTGGTAGAGGCTATCTCTTTGATCCGATCATCAAAGAACGTGCGTTTGGAGGATTTGACAATTCTCCGGAATTCGCCCCAGGATTCCCGAGACGGACTCCCACGATAAGAATCAAGGGCGTCAGTGCACCCCTGATTCCACCATGGTTTAGACTTGCGAGTGATCCAGGAATTCTTAGAACATCTATTCCAGGCTTCATGCATATGATTTCCAAATAGCTCCACAGCCAGTGAGAGCAATTCAGAAGACGACATGTCCTGGCTAGCAAATGTAGCCAGTCCATCAGACAGGTGTTCAAGGAATGCTTCCTCTTGTTTTGCCTCCCTTGGGGAGGGTTCTGATTTCGACCAAGGGGGATCGCCCTAAGTCTAGAACTATCGAGACCGGTATGTGATCCGATGGTCCTTTGAGATCTACCTCGCGTCTCGATTTAGTCGAGAGCACTTCGTCAGATGTCACAAACACAAGGTCTAGAACGGACGATCTAGACCTTTGTGTCTGCGGGATAAATGTGGGCCCAGGGTTTTCACACTCTGAGCGCCCGAGTCTGAGAACAGCTGCCAATGACAGCAACTCCTCGGCCCACCCTCCGGGACTACCCTGGAAACCAGGGTCCCATTCGGACAAGTGACAATTGAAATCTCCACCCATATAGGAGAGTTCCGGGATGCGATCCGACACGGCACTCAGTTTCCTGATAGCCGTGCCGTTATCGTCAGAGTACACGTTAAGGAGGTGTGCCGTACCTGATTTTGATGTGAGAGAAAGGATAATAACATCCTGGTCGTCGATAACGTCGAACCGGGTAGATGGACGCAACGTGGCAATACATTTCGACACGTATGCCGCGACGCGTGGCCTTTCCCCTTCGTCTGTCCGGTGTCTAACCATGACAGTCCAGTCGGGGTGATTTGGCATACCTACAACTACTTCCCCCAGGGGGTCTTTAGCTGATGGTGCACGTCTTATCAATCGCCAAGGCGGCTCTTGGATGAATACAACATCGTAAATAAATTTACAAGTTTCGAGTAGCATGTCCAGATACATATAGTTCTTAGCAACATTGAAACTAAGCACCCTGATTCTGTCGTCCAGCATCAAGCTATGGGCAGTGGGTGAGTGGAACGCCTTATAGTAGAGCGAGTACTACGTACCTCGGCATATTTGGCATCGATCCAAGTCCGATCGAAGCGGTGGCACCAGAATGAACATTCCTTTGAAAGCGCAGAATGTTTGCCCCGACAGTTGGGGCAAATGGGCTGGTGGGGGCAATCCTTGCCAGCTTCAGTGGGAGGGACCGGAGGGTCAGCCTTGGGTTTTCCTCTACAACATGCAGACACCACACGATGTTCATCGTTGGTGTGTGGACCTGAGCATCTGGGGCACCTGAACTGAGGGGCTCTACATGCATTAATCGAGTGACCCCATCTGCAGCAACGAGTGCACATGGGGGAACCTGGGTTGGCCATAGTCGACCGGATGTAGCAGACTCTTCCAAACATGTGGATTTGTCTGTCGATGAGTCTCTTCGCTCTAGTCCCTGTTTGAGAGTCCCAGAGGTTGAAGTAAACAGTGGTGGTCGTACTCTTCAACGAATTACGAACCACTCGAGGTTGGCCAGTAAGGACCAAAAGATCTTCGTGAAGGGGGGAGTGCCTAAACTGCTCCCGCACCTCCTCTGCAGTTATAACACTTTTGGGGTCGCCAATGTGCTTGAGATAAGGAACGTCCAGCACCCGCAGGTAGGACGTCGAAGATGGGGGGCCTATCCAGAATGAGTCAGTGCCTTGTCTGTCCTGGGGGAGAAGCTCCCGGATGCGATCACGAATGATCTCTATTTCTGCGTTGGTAGCCACCGCCGATGTAGCGAGGGACCAGCCTTCGTAGGCTAGTTGAGTGGAAACCACCTTGAGATGCCTACTCCCATTTCTGAGAGCAGCGCTCACGGTCGCAGAGACGATGGCAAGGTTCATTGGTGGAATGCCCCGCTCCTTGTCGAATGTGACGAGAACCTGTCGACGACTAGGTCCTGACGTTGTGAAACTTGGGTAAGACCGGGCCTTTGACTTGCCCTTACTCTGCCCAGCGATAACATGACCTGCTTCCGCAATGCGGCTAGCAGGAAGGGATGGAGCAGCCCTTGCCATAGCAATGACCGCTTCAGGTACTGCAGCGCCTTTCCTAGCCGCCGAAGCGTACGTAGGAATGACCCTTGCGGGGCGTCTGTTCGGTCTGGTGGACCTGTCGACACTAGGAGGGGGACCCCTCCCAAGAACAGCCTTTCCCTTGCCTTTCGACATGGATGGGCCTGACGGAATAGCAGGGGGATCCACATTCATGGATTCACCGCCACCTGCGGATGCACCCCCAAGTGGAGCCTTTCCACCTGAAGTTGAAGGGCCAGAGGTTGCCAAGGGAGTCGAATAGTGTCTTCCTCAGCTGTGGGGCCATCGTCCAAAAGACGATTGATCTGACTAACGAGAGCTCCAGCGTTGCGGCGGATGCCCTCGAGGTTTATGGAAGTGGCAGATGAACCAAAGACTTCCGAATGATAAGAGATCCACTCACGGATCGAGTTGAACGCAGGCAGTATGACCCCCAAATCCGCCGTCACATTGTCGAAACCCGCCAATCCGTTAAGCCCCAACGGATTTGCCTGCTGCTCAAGTGTACGTTCCATCTCAATATCCCCTTCCCCTCCTGGGCCTCCTTTGGTGGACGCTGGTGAACTCGCCCTGCTTAAAGGTTGAGCGGTGGATGGTGAGCCAGACTCCTCCCTGATCACAGACGATGACCTGGAACGGGTCTGACTAGGCACGGTAGAACGGTGCCGACCTCTGGCCTCGGTACTCAAAGCTGATGACATCGAGCTGCTTGAAGAGGCAGCTGGTGTCGAAGATTCCACTTGAGGAGAGAAAACTGCTCTTGTGGTGGGAGGTGTGGAACCAGATGATCTGGCGGCCGCAGTCGAGGCAGAACTGCTCCTGCCTGACCCGCGACCCCTTGGAGGTCCTCCTGAGTCGGAAGACATTGACTATGACGATTTTTGTTGGTACTTTAGAATAAATCTAGCGACCTGCTGGAGGGTAGTGTTTTTGCGACGCTGGTTTTTGAAGTTCCCACAGTCAGTGGTCGCGGTACCTGGAAGAGGAAGGTTGGCCATCTTCCCTTCACTTAACCATGGAGCTCTGCTTAGATTCATGGAATTTCAGGGATTTTCTGAGGCCCTCAGGAAATTCTTCTCATCATACTTGATTGGAAGGAGCACCGTGTACAAGTGGGGTCTGTTCAAGTCAGGATTATTCAAGGCAGAAGTGGAGGTTGGGCAGGGCTCTGCTCTGTCCCCAGTTCCGTCTGCATTATACATTGTGCCCATTATGAAGGCGTACAAACACACAGCAAGGGGGGTGGGCCTGAAAACCACTCTCCTGTCATACGTGAATGATGGTACTGTGGCCTCGCAGTCCAAGTCGCTTGATGACAACTGCCACACACTTGTAAGATCATATGGATTTCTCCATGCCCTCTTTGAGATGGCGGGGTTGATCTTGGAACATGGAAAGACGGAAGCCTTCCACTTTATGAGGTCAAATGATGGGTATCTCCCATTGCTAGATTTCAAGTTTGCCCCGTTTACAGGGGACATGCCACTTACCCCCAAATTAATTTGGAGGTACTTGGGTTTCTTTTTTTTTTTTTTTTAATTCTGCCATTTTTATTCCAGTGCCCGATCGCAGTCCGGACCCGGTAGTACTATCTACATACAAACGAGAGCTAAGTACGCCAGTAGACTACCAGAATTCAACCTCCAAAAACTTGTAATAAAGGTCTCCCGCCCATAACCGGAAGACAGAGAGTCCAGAACACAACAAAGTGTTCCAGTGATTAGAGAAGTATCGTCGGGGACCGGCGCACCCTAGTGCCACACCCCTTTACCGACACACGGCCTATGCCCAGCTGCACACCCTGCACCACCCCGAAGGGTCTGATGGGCACCTATGCCGGGCCCCAACGAACTTATCCGACACCAGCCTGAGGGGCTGAATCACTGAAGGAGAACGCCCGAGGGTTCTTCTTCAAGAACTGAGCAAGACCAACAACATAGTTGATGTTCTTGGAATGTTTAACATCAGGGCAATGATGTAAGATATGAGTCCGTGTCTGAATGACAGCAGACCAAGAACCCTCTGCAGACCAACATGTGCAAAGACGAGTGGCATTTGGAATATTGAACCTCTGGTAGTACTCACCTACCAGAGCATGATTTGTGATGCACCTGACAGCCCTCGCAGTGAGGGCGACCGAGTCACCAAGTTTTGACAACCACATACCTCCTTTGATGTACGATGGTTGTAGCGTTTTGCCTTGAAGGCCCTTCATCTCAAGAAATTGAGATCCACAGTATGATGCATGTTGGAAGCATGAGACCCACACATCCTGACATGAGGTCGTTGCCTGTTTCCGAAGGTAGTCAAGCGATGTAGCTGTCGTGGGACCAACCCTAATAGAGGGCAGGTCCCTAACGAACTGATGAGCTTCAAAATGGATGCCCCACTCCGCCTTGGAGGGAACTTCCACAAAGAGAATAGAGTGTAGCACAGATTTCGACAACCAACCTGTAAGATACTTACAAACTACCAAGGAGTCACCTTGGCCTGAATGTATAGAAGGGTCCACCGATCTCTTCACGGCTGCAATAGAGTCGGTGAATACAACAATATGGTCGCAGTCGAACTTTCTCGAAACGAGATATTCAACTGCGAACTGTATGGCAGTTAACTCCATGTCCAGAGCTGTAACTCTGCCAGGGGCAAACCTAGCCCGATGTCTAAGTTCACCTCGAACATATAGTCCATAGCCTGACACCGCCTGGTGTCTAGACATAGGGGGTATTGTGGTGTCAGTAGCAACTGACACCGTCCGTAGTTCCTGTCGACACTCATAATAGATGTTGTCCAGGTGGGCAACTCTGTCGTCGTCCTCTGAGGCCTCCTCATCAGGCTTCCTCCTTGGACGCTCGTCAAAGATGATTTGGTCCAAGAAAAGACCTTGAACCCATTCTCCAGGTTTGGCCAAGTTGCTTGAATAATCAAACGCCTCCGTGTTATTCAATGCGGTATTTACCACGTCAGCGATGGGACCATTCACTTTCCGGCCTATGTTAACAGGCAGGTTAGCGAAGGACAGAGGATGCAGAAGTGCCGTCTTCGACATATTCCTGGGCAAAAGCGAATGAATAGGATGGGTACTCGTTAGCATGTGTACTTGAAGATTGGCTCTGGCCACCATCTTTCTGAGGTGTAAATCAATGGGCATAAGGCCAGCCAAGGCCTCAACTCCCCCTGTAGGAGTGGTGTGAAAAGCACCTGTAACCCACAAGGCTGCTTTATGCTGCATCGAGGTTAGGATCTTAATACTCCCCTTATCCTTAGACCCCTGAAAATACCACAAGCAGTACCCATAGGTGGCAATAGGAACCACGCATGACTGATAAAGGAGACATTTTTGAAGGGCAGTAATGCCCCTCGAAGAATTACCCAACATCCTCATCACCATTATGGTTGTGAGTGATTTGGTAGCATAGTACTTAATGTGCTCCCTAAACAAGAGCTTCTGATTGAAGAAAAAGCCCAGATACCTCCAAATTAATTTGGGGATAAGTGGAGTGTCCCCTGTAAAAGGGGCAAACTTGAGATCAAGCAACAGGAGATATCCGTCATTCGACCTCGTGAAGTGGAAGGCTTCCATCTTCCCATGTTCCAGAACCAACCCCACCATCTCAAAGAGTGCATGGAGAAATCCATACGACCTCACGAGAGTGCAGCAGTTGTCGTCAAGTTCTTTGGACTGGGCTGCAACAGTTCCATTGTCAACATAAGACAGGAGGGTGGTTTTAAGGCCAACCCCCCGAGCTGTGTGCTTGTATGCTTTCAAAATGGGTGCAACATATAAGGCAGACAGAACTGGAGACAAGGCAGAACCCTGCCCTACCCCCACTTCTGCCTTGAAAAGACCTGACTCAAATGGGGCCCACTTATACACAGTGCTTCTTCCAATCAAGTATGATGAGAAGAACTTCCTGAGGACTTCAGGAAATCCCTGGAATTCCATGAACCGAAGGAGAGCTCCATGGTTAAGAGAGGGAAAAAACTGTGTGATGTCAAATGCCACCACACTGGTTTTCAACCCTTTAGCCCACTCTGCACAAATGAGATGGGTAAGAAACACCCCTGCATCTTCGGTGGACCATTGCCAGACCCCTCTGAATTGGTTAGGGTGGACCAGGTTGTACTTGACCATGTCAAACTGAAGACGATTAGAGATCATCTTCTCTATAAGCTTCCCTAAAGTATTGAGAAGCACGATAGGCCTAAAAGACTTAGGCGTGTCATAGGACGGTTTCCCCAGTTTGGGAATAATAACTGTAACCAATTCCTTAAAATGAGAAGGCCAGTGCCCTGTACTAATACAGGCGTCAGCCACTCAAATAATGCCCTCCTTGCAATCCTTGCGGGTCATAACTTGTTTGAGGAACGACCACGTGATGTGATCAGGCCCCGGCGCAGAATGGTTTGAACACGCATTAAGCGCATCTCTCATCTCTAGCGCACTGAACTTTACCCAAGTCCTCTTGGGAGAGGACTCCAAGTTGTCTAAGAAGGAGAGGTCTACTTCCCTCTCCGCCGCAGCGTTGTATGTCCCATGCAAAGCTTGCCATAGTTCATCAAGTGTCCTACATTGCCGTCCCTGAGATGAGATGGCATCTGTGGAAGGTAATTTCCGCTGCTGGATCCAGGACATCAAGTCCCAAGGTCTAGCATTGGTGGTAGCAATCTCTTTGATCCTGTCATCAAAGAAGGCGCACTTAGAAGATTTAACAACCCTCTGGAACTCGCCCCAGGATTTCCAGGACAGACTCCCATGGTAGAGATCGAGGGCGCCCGAGCACTCCTGATTCCACCACAGTTTAGATTTGCGTGTAATCCGGGATTTCTTTGAAAAGACCCCCATGCATCATGCATGTGATTCCCAAAGTGCTCTACTACGAACGAGAGCAACTCAGGAGACAACATGTCTTGACCAACAAACATAGCCAATCCATCAGACAGGTATTCGAGGAAAGCTTTCTCTTGTTCCCCTCCCTCAGGGAGGGTCCTGACCTCGACCAAGGGAGAACGCCCTAGGTCTAGAACAATTGAGACCAGAATGTGGTCCAATGGCCCTTTGAGATCAACTTCGCGTCTCGACCTGTTCGAGAGCACTCCATCAGATGCCACGAACACCAGGTCTGGAACAGACGATCTAGACCCTGGAGTCCATGGAATAAATGTGGGCCCAGGGTTTTCACACTCTGAGCGCCCAAGACCTAGGGCAGCTGCTAATAAAAGCAACTCTTTGGCTCGTCCTCTGGAGATACCCTGAAAATCAGGGTCCCACTCGGACGAGTGACAATTGAAATCTCCCCCCATATAGGAGAGTTCTGGAATGTGATCTGACACGGCCGTCAGTTTCCTGATGGCCATGCCATTATTGTCAGAGTACACATTAAGCAGATGCGACATACCTAACTTGGTCGTAACTGAAAGGATAAGAATGTCCTGGTCGTCAATGACGTCGAACCGGGTAGATGGGCATAGCATGGCAATACGTTTCGACACATATGCCGCAACACATGGTCTTTCCCCTTCGGCTGTCTGGTGTCTAACCATGATATTCCAGTTGGGGTGATTTGGCATACCTACAACTACTTCCCCCAAAGGGTCCTTAGCTGAGGGTGCATGTCTTATCAGTCACCACGGCGGCTCTTGAATAAACACGACATTATAAATGAATTTACAAGTCTCGAGGAGGACATTCAAATACATATAGTGTTTTGCAACGTTAAAACTAACAACCCTAATCCTGTTGTCCAACATTAAGCTATGGACAGGGGGTGAGTGGAACGCCTTGTAGTAGAACGATAGCTACATACCTCAGCATATTTGGCTTCAATCCAAGTATGATCAAAGCGATGGCACCAGAATGAACATTCTTTAGACAGCGCAGAATGCTTGCCCCGACAATTGGGGCAAATGGACTGATGAGGACAGTCCTTGTCAGCCATGGTGGGAGGGACCAGAGGGTCAGCCTTTAGATTTTTTTTTTAAATCTGCCATTTTTATCCCAGTGCCCGATCGTAGTCCGGCCCCGGCACTCTATCTACATACAAACGATATGCTAAGTACGCTAGTATTATGCCAGAAAGGAACATTCCCAACTCCCACATATAAAGGTTCCCTGCCCAAAAGCAGAGAACAGACAGCCCAATCCACCTTATGGCGTCATGGAAACAAGACGTCCACCCCGGGGCCCGACGCACCCTAGTGCCACACCCCTTTACCGACACGTGGCCTATGCCTGGCTGCACACCCCGCACCACCCTGAAGGGTCTAATGGGCACCTATGCCGAGCCCCAGGGCTTTCATCCAACACCAGCTCGAGGAGCTGGATCACTGAAGGAGAACACCCTCAGGTTCTTCTTCAAAAACTGTGCAAGTCTTTTTT
>MU128027.1:10262-22959 GCA_014904975.1 Marasmius fiardii PR-910 | reverse complement strand
AGACTCTCACAAGTGCCACAGGGGGTGGGAGTGATGATCCTGGGGTTTCTCCATATGGGTGAGTTCTCGCATGGCCAAGTAACCGGGTCAGGTCCCTGCTGGGCCTGGGTTCGGCGATACCCGTAACAGGGACCGAAAGGATAGGTCACGGTAAGCTCGGGGAATTGGGCTGATAACAATCTGATCCGGGGAGCTGATTGGTTAAGGGCTTGCCCACCGTTCTAGGCGTAAACCCGCTCAGGTGATTGGTTAAACGAAGGGCCGGTGTGGCCTGGACTACCATTCGCTTGGGTCAGAAACAGGATACCCCCCGCCTCACGGTATGTGGGTGAGGTCGTTAGTCATCATGCGAAAGTAACTCCTGGTCCGGGTTTGTGGCCCGGGACACACACGCTGGGTTGTGCTGATGGCAAGACAGTGACTCCGGACAGGATTGGGGATCCGCGCTGAAAGGCATAAGCGAACCACCTGCCGGGGGACGGGAAAGCACGGCCCGGGGAAACCCGGGTGTCGACTGGGCCGTAGCAGGATGGGGCAGTCCCCCTACCCTGGCTCGAGAGATCTATATCCGCTGTCGGTCTGCCGGGAATAATAATACCGGTCCAGGCTTAAGTTGAAGCTGGAGTGTTGGGGCTCGTCAGCCTGTAGGTGAGGGATCGCTCCTCACTGAAAGCTATCCCCAATAGGGTCCCCCGCAAGGGGGGCCCTAAACTTCGCACCTTGACGAACTCTATCTTGAGTGTCGTGAGGACCCACGAACGGTGTCAGTTGCTACTGATGCTACAGTACCTCCTACTTCCAGACACCAAGCAGTGTCCGGATATGGCATATACACCAGGGGCAAACTTAGACATCGTGCTAGGTTTGCATCGGGTAGGGTCACTGCTCCCGATGCAGAGCTCACATCCATTAGATTTGCGGTGGAGTATCTCGCTATGAGGAACTTCGACTGTAATCGAATCGTTGTTTTCACTGACTCTATTGCAGCTGCAAAGAGGTCGGTAGACCCATCCATACACTCAGGCCAGGGTGACTCCCTGGTAGTGTGTAAGCACCTTGCGGCTTGGTTGGCCGAGTCCGTCGATCATTCTATTCTCTTTGTTGAAGTTCCCTCTAAAGCAGAGTGGAGCATTCACTTTGAAGCTCACCAGTTTGTCCAGGACCTACCTTCGGTTAGGGTAGGCCCCACAACTACCACTTCGCTTGATTACTTGCGCAAACAAGCAACGTCTTCGTGTCAAGATGCGTGGGTCTCACGCTTCCAGCACAAATCTTACCGAGGATCTCAATTTCTTGAGATGAAGGGCCTTCAAGGCAAATCCCTGCAGCCGTCGTACATTAAGGGTGGTACGTGGCTGTCAAAACTTGGTGACTCTAACGCTCTTGTTGCCAGAGCTGTTAGATGCATTACAAACCATGCTCCGGTGGGCGAGTACTACCGCAGATTTAATATTCCGAACACCTCACGTCTCTGTACGTGCTGGTCAGCAGGAACCTCTCAGTCTGCTGTCGTTCAGACACGGACCCATGTCTTACATCATTGCCCTGATGTAAAACATTCCAAGAACATCGACTTCGTCGTTGGACTTGCACAGTTCTTGAAGAAGAACCCAAGGGTGTTCTCCTTCGCTGATCCAGCCCCTCGGGCTGGTGTTGGATGAAGACTTTGGGGTCCGGCATAGATGCCCATCAGACCCTTCGGGGTGGTGCAGGGTGTGCAGCCAGGCATAGGCCGCGTGTCGGTAAAGGGGTGTGGCACTAGGGTGCATCGGGCCCCGAGGTCGACGTCTTGTTTCCTTGACACCTTCTTGGTGGATTGGGCCTTCTGTTCTCCGGTCAAGGGCGGGGGACCTTTATATGTTGGTTGGGGGATTTTTTCTTTTCTGGCATAATACTAGCGTACTTAGCACATCGTTGGTATGTAGGTAGAGTGCCGGGGCCGGACTGCGATCGGGCACCGGGGTAAAAATGGCAGATCAAAAAAAAAAAAAAAAAAAAAAGAATGGTCCCGATTCGAAAGGGCCCCACTCATAAGCAGTGCTTCTCCCGACCAGGTATGACAAAAAGAAGTTCCTGAGGACCTCAGGAAATCCCTGGAATTTCATGAATCTCAATAGCACTTCATGGTTAAGTGACGGGAAGAATTGTGCAATGTCGAATGCTACCACACTTGTTTTCAACCCTTTGGCCCACCCTGCTCGAACAAGGTGGGTAAGAAAAGCCCCCGCATCCTCGGTAGACCGTTGCCAGACACCTCCAAAATGGTTAGGGTGAACTAGGTCATACTTGACCATGTCAAACTGAAGACAATTGGAGATTATCTTCTCTATGAGCTTCCCAAGAGTGTTGAGAAGGATGATCAGCCTAAACGACTTAGGCGTGTCATAGGATGGTTTCCCCAGTTTGGGAATAATAACTGTAACCGATTCCTTAAAATGAGAAGGCCAATGCCCCGTACTGATGCATGCAGAGCCTGCCATAGTTCATTGAGTGTCCTACACTGCCGTCCCTGAAATGAGATGGCATCTGTGGAAGGTAATTTCCGCTGCTGGATCCAGGACATCAAGTCCCAGAGTCTGGCATTGGTGGTAGCAATATCTTTGATCCGATCGTCAAAGAACTCACGTTTAGAGGATTTGACAACCCTCCGGAACTCGCCCCAGGATTCCCGAGATGGACTCCCACGGTAGAAGTCAAGGGCTTCGGTGCACCCCTGGTTCCACCACGGTTTGGACTTGCGTGTAATCCTGGATTTCTTAGAGCAGCATTTCCAGGCTTCACGCATATGATTCCTGAAAAGCTCTACAGCAAGTGAGAGTAATTCAGGAGACGACACGTCTTGGCTAGCAAAAGTAGCCAATCCATCAGACAGGTGTTTGAGGAATGCCTTCTCTTGTTCACCCCCTTTAGAGAGGGTTCTGATTTCGACCAGAGGGGAACGCCCAAGGTCGAGAACAATCAAGACCAGTACGTAGTCTGATGGCCCTTTGAGATCGATTTCGTGCCTCGACCTATTCGAGAGCACTTCATCAGATGTGACGAACACAAGGTCTAGAACCAACGATCTAGGCCCTTGAGTCCGTGGGATAATGTGGGCCCAGGGTTTACAACCTCTGAGTGCCCAAGTCTGAGGGTAGCCGCCAAAAGAAGCAGTTCCTCGGCCTGCCCTCCAGGGCTCCCCTGATAACCAGGGTCCCATTCGGATGAGTGACAATTGAAATCTCCCCCCATATAGAAGAGTTCTGGAATGTGATCCGACACAGCTGTCAGTTTCCTGATAGCCATGCCGTTATCGTCCGAGTAAACGTTAAGCAGATGTGAAGTGCCTGACTTTGACGTAACAGATAGAATAAGGATATCCCGGTTGTCGACAACGTCGAACCGGGTGGACAGGTGCAACATGGCAATATGTTTGGACATGTATGCTGCAACGCGTAGTCGTTTCCCCTCGTCAGTACGGTGTCTAACCATAACATTCCAATCGGGGTGATTTGGCATATCTACAACCATTTCCCCAAGGGGCTCTTTAGCTGAGGGTGTGCGTCTGATAAGCCTCCAGGGAGGCTCTTGTAAGAAAACGACATCGTAATTGAATTTACAAAGCTCGAGAAAGACGTCCAAGTACATGTATTGTTTTGCAATGTTAAAACTAATCACCCTAATCCGGTCGTCCAGCATTAAGCTATGGGTAGGGGGTGAGTGGAACGCCTTATCGTAGAACGAGTGCTACGTACCTCAGCATACTTTGCTTCGATCCAGGTTTTGTCAAAGCGGTGGCGCCAGAATGAACATTCTTTCGAAAGCGCAGAATGTTTGCCCCAACAATTGGGGCAAATGGGCTGGTGAGGGCATTCCTTACCAGCTTCAGTGGGAGGAACCAGGGGATTGGCCTTTGGTTTTCCTTTACAACAGGCAGACACTGCACGATGTTTGTCGTTGGTGTGTGGACCTGAGCAGTGAGGGCACCTAAACTGGGGAGCCCTACACGCATTGATAGAGTGGCCCCATCTGCAACAGCGCGTACACATGGGGGCCCCTGGGTTGGCCATAGTAGACCTGATGTAGCAGACACGTCCAAACATATGGATTTGCCTGTCTATAACTCTCTTCGCTCTGGTCCCAGTCTGGGAGTCCCACAGATTGAAGTAAACTGTGGCAGACGTACTCTTTGCGGAGTTATGCACCACCTGTGGATGGCTCGTGAGGACCAACAAATCGTCATGTAGAGGAGAATGCCTGAACTGGTCCCACACCTCCTCTGCCATGATAACGCTCTTGGGATCACCAATCTGCTTCAAATACAGAACATCCACCACTCGAAGGTAAGATGTCGAAGATGGGGGGCCCACCCAGAATGAATCAGTGCCTCGTCTGTCCTGGGGAAGGAGCTCCCGAATGCGATCACGAATGATCTCTATCTCTGCGTTAGTGGCCACTGCAGATGTAGCGAGGGACCAGCCTTCATAGGCTAGTTGAGTAGACATGACTTTGAGACGCCTACCCCCATTTCTGAGGGCTGCACTCACAGTCACGGAGACAACGGCAAGGTTCATGGGTGGGACCCCACGCTCCTTGTCAAAGGTAACGAGAACCTGTCGACGACTAGGCCCTGACGTTGTGAAACTTGGATAAGACCGGGCTTTGGACTTGCCCTTACTTTGTCCAGCAATAACCTGACCTGCTTCCGCAATGCGGCTAGTGGGAAGGGAAGGAGCAGCCCTTGCCATGGCAATGACCGCCTCAGGTACTGCAGCGCCCTTCCTAGCAGCCAAAGCATACGTAGGGATGACTCTAGCGGGGCATCTACTGGGTCTGGTAGACCTGTCGACGCTAGGAGGGGGACCCCTCCCAAGAATGGCCTTCCCCTTGCCTTTCAATACGGATGGACCTAAGGGAATAGCAGGGGGATCCACATTCATGGATTCACCACCGCCTGCGGAAGTAGCTCCAGGTGGACTGGTTCCACCTGAAGCTGAGGAGCCAGGAATGCTGGCCTGAGATTGCTGAGGGAGTCTAATGGTGTCTTCCTCAACTGTGGAGCTCTCATCTAAGAGATGTTCAATTTGACTGACAAGAGCACCTGCATTGTGGCGGATGCCCCTGAGGTTGATAGAAGTGGCGGATGAACTGTAGACTTCAGAATGAAAAGTGATCCACTCACAGATCGAGTTGAAAGCAGGCAAAATGACCCCCAAATCTGCCGTCACATTGTCGTATCCTGCCAATCCGTTAAGCCCCAACGGATTTGCCTGCTGTTCAGATGTGTGTTCCATCTCGATATCCCCTTCCCCCCCTGGGCCTCCTTCAGTGGACGCTGGCGAGCTTGCCCTACTTAAAGGCCGAGCGGTGGATGGTGAGCCAGATTCTTCCCTGATCACAGAAGATGACCTGGACTGAGCCTGACTAGGCACAGTAGAACGGTACCAACCTCTGGCCTCGGTACTCAAAGCTGATGACAATGAGCTGCTTGTAGACGCTGCTGGTGTCGAGGATTCTACTCGAGGAGAGAAGACTGCTCTTGTAGTGGGGGGTGCGGAACCTGATGATCTGGCGGCCGCAGTCGAGGCAGAACTGCTCCTGCCTGAACTGTGGCCCCTTGGAGGTCCTCCTGAGTCAGAAGACATTGAAGATGCTGAGTTTTGTTGGTACTTTAGAAGAAATCTGGCGACCTGCTGGAGGATAGTGTTTTTGCAATACTGGTTTGCAAAGTTCCCACGGTCGATGGTTGCGGTACCGGAAAGAGAAAGTGGCCTCGAAAAGAAGCATACCTGAAGCAGTCATTGCCATGGCAAGGGCTGCTCCATCCCTTCCTGCTAGTCACATTGCAGAAGCAGGTCGTGTTATCGCTGGACAAAGTAAGGGCAGGTCCAAGGCCCAGTCTTATCCAAACTTCACTATGTCAGGACCTAGTCATCGACAGGTTCTTGTTAGTTTTGACAAGGAGCGTGGAATTCCACCCATGAACCTTGCCATTGTCTCTACAACTGTGAGCGCAGCCCTCAGAAATAGGGGTAGACATCTCAAAGTCGTTTCTACTCAACTAGCCTATGACGGCTGGTCTCTCTCTACATCTGCAGTGGCTACCAACGCAGAGGTGGAGATCATTTGTGATTGCATTTGGGAGCTTCTCCCCCAGGATAGATGAGGCACTGACTTGTTCTGGGTGGGCCCCCCATCTTCGACATCCTACCTTTGGGTGGTAGATGTTCCCTATCTTAAACACATTGGAGACCCCAAAAGTGTTATCACTGCAGAGGAGGTGCAAGACCAGTTTAGGCATTCCCCCCTCCATGAAGATCTTTTGGTCCTTACGGGCCAACCACAAGTGGTACACAACTCTGCCAAGAGTACGTCTGCCACCATCTACTTCAACCTTTGGGACTCGCAGACAGGGTCCAGGGTGAAGCGAGTTATCAACAGGCAAATCCATATGTTTGGACATGTCTGCTATATCAGGCCAACGACAGCCAACCCAGGCGCCCCCATGTGCACTCGATGTTGCAGATGGGGTCACTCGATTAATGCATGCAGGGCTTCTCAGTTTAGGTGCCCTCGGTGCTCAGGTCCACACACCAACGATGAACATCATGCGGTATCTGCTTGTTGTAAAGGAAAACCAAAGGCTGACCCTCCGGTTCCTCCCACTGAGGCTGGCAAGGAGTGTCCTCACCAGTCCATTTGCCCTAACTGTCGGGGCAAACATTCTGTGCTCTCGAAAGAATGTACATTCTAGCGCCATCACTTTGATCGAACTTGGATTGAGGCTAAATATGCCGAGGTACGTGGCCATTGTTCTACTACAAGGCGTTCCACTCACCCCCTGCCTATAGCTTAATGCTGGACGACAGGATCAGGATGATTAGCTTTAACGTTGCAAAACACTACATGTACTTGGACGTTTTTCTCAAGCTTTGTAAATTTGATTACAATGTTCTGTTTATACAAGAGCCCCTGTGGAGACTCATCAGATGTGCACCCTCAGCTAAGGATCCTTCGGGAGAAATGGTTGTAGGTATGCCTAATCACCCTGATTGGACTGTCATGGTTAGACACTGTACAGACGAAGGGGAAAGACCCTGTGTTGTGGCATATGTGTCAAAACATATTGCCATGTTGCATCTGTCTACTCAGTTTGACGTTGTCAATGACCAGGACATTCTTATTCTATCTCTCATGTCTAAGTCAGGTACATCCCATCTGCTGAACGTATACTCTGACAATAACGGCATGGCTATCAGGAAACTGGCAGCAGTGTCAGATCGCATCCCAGAACTCTCCTATATGGGGGGAGATTTCAATTGCCACTCGTTTGAATGGGACCCTGGGTACCAGGGGAGCCCTGGAGGACAGGCCAAGGAGCTGCTTCTTTTTTTTAAAAAATCTGCCATTTTTATCCCAGTGCCCGATCGCAGTCCGGCCCTGGCATTCTACCTACATACAAACGATGTGCTAAGTACGCTAGTATTATGCCAGAAAAGAAAAATCCCCCAGTCCTAACGTATAAAGGTCCCCCACCCATAACCAGAGGACAGATGGCCCAATCCACCACGAAGGTGTCAAGGAGATAAGATGTCCACCCTGGGGCCCAGGAGCTGCTTCTTTTGGTGGCTACCCTCGGACTTGGGCGCTCAGAGTGTGAAAACCCTGGGCCCACTTTTATTCTGTGGACCCAAGGGCCTAGATCTTCTGTTCTAGACCTTGTCTTCGTAACATCTGACGAAGTGCTCTTGACCAAGTTGAGACGCGAAGTCGATCTCAAAGGACCATCAGACCACGTGCTGGTCTTGATTGTTTTAGACCTAGGGCGATCCCCTTTGGTTGAAATCAGGACCCTCCCTAAGGGGGGTGAGCAAGAGGCTGAGTTCCTCAAACACTTATCTGATGGACTGGCAGTACTTGCTAATCTAGATCTATCGTCCCTTGAGTTGCTCACACTTGCTGTGGGGCAGTTTGGGAATCATATGCATGAGGCCTGGGAGATCTGTTCAAAAAGATCCTGGATCATATGCAAGTCCAAACTGTGGTGGAACCAGGGGTGCACTGACGCTCTTGAGTTCTACTGTGGAAGTCTGTTCTGGGAATCCTGGGGCGAGTTCCGGAGGGTTGTTAAATTCTCTAAACGCATATTCTTTGATGATCAGATCAAGGAAATTGCTACTACCAACACTAGACCTTGGGACTTGATGTCCTGGATCCAGCAGCAGAAACTACCCCCCACAGATGCTATTTCATTTCAGGGAAAGCAATGTAGGACGTTGGATGACCTGTGGAAAGCTTTGCACAGGACATATAATGCTGCAGTGGAGAGGGAAGTGGATCTCTCTTTCTTAGATGACCTGGAGCCCTCTCCTGAGAGGACTTGGGTGAAGTTCAGTGCATTGGAGGTGAAGGATGTGCTTAAGGCGTGTTTGAATCATTCGGTGCCAGGGCCTGATCATATTATATGGTCGTTTCTAAAACATGTCATATCTCGCAAGGAATGTGAGGATGGCATTCTATGGGTGGCTGATGCTTGTATTCATACAGGGCAGTGGCCGTCTCATTTCAAGGAGTCAGTGACAGTTATCATCCCCAAACCGGGCAAGGGTTCTTATGACATGCCTAAGTCGTTTAGGCCAATTGTGCTTCTCAATACTTTGGGAAAGCTTATCGAGAAGATGATTTCGAATCATCTTCAGTTCGACATGGTCAAGTATGACCTGGTCCACCCTAACCAATTTGGAGGAGTCCAGCAATGGTCTACTGAAGATGCGGGGGCTTTTCTCACTCATCTTGTTCAAGCAGGGTGGGCCAAAGGGTTGAAAACTAGTGTGGTGGCATTTGACATCACACAATTCTTCCCTTCTCTCAACCATGAGGCTCTTTTGAGGTTCATGGAATTTCAAGGGTTTCCTGAGGTTCTCAGGAACTTCTTTTTGTCCTACCTAGTTGGAAGGAGCACCATGTACAAGTGGGGCCCTTTCGAATCAGGTCTTTTCAAAGCAGAAGTGGGGGTAGGGCAGGGATCTGCTTTATCACCAGTTCTGTCTGCTCTATACATCACGCCCATTATGAAGGTGTACGAACATACAGCAAGAGGAGTAGCACTTAAGACTACCCTCTTGTCATATGTAGATGATGGGACTGTGGTGGCGCAGTCCAAGTCGCTCGACGATAACTGCCGCACTCTCGTTAGGTCGTATGGATTTCTCCATGCCCTATTTGAGATAGCGGGGTTGATTCTGGAACATGGGAAGATGGAAGCCTTCTATTTCACAAGGTCAAATGATGGGTATCTCCCATCGTTAGATCTCAAGTTTGCCCCGTTTACAGGGGACACGCCACTTACCCCCAAATTAATTTGGAGGTACTTGGGTTTCTTCTTCGACTGTAAGCTCCTCTTCAAGGAGCACATAAAGTTTTATGCTACTAAGTCTCTCACGACCATAATGGCCATGAGGATGCTTGGTAATTCTTCGAGGGGCATCACTGCTCTTCAAAAGCGTCTCCTGTATCGGTCTTGTCTGGTGCCTATAGCCACATATGGTTACCGGTTATAGTACTTCCAAGGGTCTAAGCACAAAGGTACGCTCAAGACCCTGACCTCAATGCAGCGCAAAGCTGCCCTATGGATTACGGATGCGTTCCGTACCTCTCCTATAGGGGGCGTTGAGGCTTTAGCAGGCCTCATGCCCATCAATTTACATCTCAAGAAGATGGCTGCTAGGGCCAACCTTCGAGTCCATATGCTGACAAGTACTCATCCTACTTGTTCGCTTCTTCCATGGAATATGTCTAAAACAGTGCTCCCGCATCCTCTATCATTTGCAAACCTACTGGTTAATACTGGCAGAAAAGTAAATGGGCCAATCGCTGACGTAGTTAAAACTGCATTGGAAAATATGGAGTCATTCGATTATTCAAGTGACTTGGCCAGCAACTCTTCTGGGTACCGCGACCACCGACCATGGGAACTTTGAAAACCAGCATCGCAAAAACACTACCCTCCAGCAGGTCGCCAGATTACATCTAAAGTACCAACGAAATTCGATATAGGCAATGTCTTCCGAGTCAGGAGGACCTCCAAGGGGCCGTGGTTCAGGCAGGAGCAGTTCTGCCTCGACTGCAGCTGCCAGATCATCAGGTTCTGCACCCCCCACTACCAGAGCAGTTTTTTCTCCTCGGGTGGAATCTTCGACGCCTACAGTTTTTTCAAGCAATATGTCATCATCTGCATTGAGTACTGAGGCCAGAGGTTAGTACCGTTCTACCGTGCCCAGCCAAACTCAATCCAGGTCATCATCTGTGATCAGGGAAGAGTCAGGCTCACCATCAACTGCCTGACCTTTGAGCAGGTCGAGCTTGCCTGTGTCCAGTGTGGAAGGCCCAGAAGGAGGAGGGGATATTACAATGGAACGCACACCTGAGCAGTTGGCTAATCCTTGGGGCTCAACAGATTGTCAGGATACGACAATGTGGAGGGGGATCTGGGGGTGATTTTGCCAGCATTCAATTCGATCCATGAGTGGATCAGCTTTCATTCTGAGGTCAACAGCTCGTCTGCTGTCTCTCTTAATCTCAGGGGCATTCACTGCAACGTGGGCACTCTGGTTAGCCAAATCAAATGTCTCTTAGATGACGGTTCCACGGTGGAGGAAGACACTATCTGACTCCCACAACAATCTCTCGTTAGGGTTCCTGACTCATCAACTTCAGATGGTATCATCCCACCTAGAGGCACATCTGCAGGGAGGGGCGAATCCATGAATGTGGACCCTCCTGCTATTCCATCTGGCCCTTCCTTTTTGAAAGGAAAGGGCAGAGCTGTTCTTGGGAGAGGTGCCCTCCCAGCGTTGACAGGTCTACTAGGCCCAATTGACGACCCACACATGTCATTCCTACATATGCCTCAGCTGCGAGGAAAGGCGCTGCCATTTCTGAAGCGGTCATTGCTATGGCAAGGGCTGCCCCCTTCCTTCCTGCCAGCTGTATTGCGGAGGCAGGTCATGTTATCGCTGGACAGAGTAAGGGCAAGTCCAAGGCCCGGTCTTATCCGAGTTACACCACATCTGGACCTAGTTACTGACAGGTCCTCGTTAGTTTCGACAAGGAGCGTGGGGTTCCCCCCATGAACCTTGCCGTAGTCTCTGCAACGGTTAGCGCAGCCCTCAGAAATGGGGGCAGACGTTTAAAAGTTGTCTCTACCCAACTAGCCTATGATGGCTGGTCCCTCTCTACCTCAGTGGTGACTACCACTGCAGAGGTGGAGATCATTCGTGATTGCATCCGGAAGCTGCTCCCCCAGGACAGACGAGGTACTGACTCATTCTGGGTAGGCCCCCTATCTTTGACATCCTTCCTTTGGATGGTGGATGTTCTCTACTTCAAACACATTGGTGACCCCAAAAGTGTTATCACAGCACAGGAGGTACGAGAGCAGTTTAGGCACTCCCCCCTCCATGAAGATCTGCTGGTCCTCACGGGCCTCCCTCGTGTTGTTCGTAACTCTGCTAAGAGTACGTCTGCCACTGTTTACTTCAACCTTTGGGATTCCCAGACAGGATCCAGGGCGAAGCGAGTTATCAACAGGCAAATCCACATGTTTGGAAGGGTCTGTTATATCAGGTTGACTACGGCCAACCCAGGTGCTCCCATGTGTACTCGCTGCTGCAGATGGGGACATTTGATTAATGCATGCAGGGCCCCTCAGTTCAGGTGCCCTCGCTGTTCTGGCCTACACACCAATGATGAGCATCGCATGGTGTCTGCGTGTTGCAAAGGGAATCTGAAGGCTGACCCTCCGATCCCTCCCACCGTAGCTGATGAGGACTGTCCTCACCAGTCCATCTGCCCCAATTGTCGGGGCAAGCATTCTGCACTGTCTAAGGAATGTTCATTCTGGTGCCACCGCTTTGATCGCACCTGGATTGAAGCTAAATATGCCGAGGTATGTAGCTATCATTCTACTACAAGGCGCTCCACTCACCCCCTGTCCATAGCTTAATGTTGGACAACAGGATTAGGGTTGTCAGTTTTAACGTTGTAAAACACTATATGTATTTGGATGTGTTCCTCGAGACTTGTAAATTCATTTATGATGTCATGTTTATTCAAGAGCCACCTTGGCGACTGATAAGACGTGCACCATCAGCTAAGGACCCTTTGGGGGAAGTAGTTGTAGGTATGCCTAATCACCCTGACTGGAATGTCATGGTTAAACACCAGACAGCCGAAGGGGAAAGACCGCGTGTTGCAGCATATGTGTCAAAACGTATTGCCACGCTATGCCCATCCACCCGGTTCGACGTCATCGACAACAGGGACATTCTTATCCTTTCGGTTACGACAAAGTCAGGTATGTCGCATTTGCTTAACATGTACTCCAACGATAACAGCATGGCCATGGGGGCCCCAGTAGCCCAGCGGTTTACACGCTAAAGACCTGGTGAGGGCCTGGGAGTGGGGGTCCGAAAGGTCGCTGGTTCAATCCCAGCTTCGCCAGATACCTGAATTCTGGACCATGTGAGATCTCTCACACGGCAACCACTGGGGTTGCCGGTTCCTCCCACGAGGACTAGTGAATGTGTGCTCGGTTTCTGGGTACAATACATTGCCGGTATGTAAGACTCTCACAAGTGCCACAGGGGGTGGGAGTGATGATCCTGGGGTTTCTCCATATGGGTGAGTTCTCGCATGGCCAAGTAACCGGGTCAGGTCC
>MU128027.1:0-10162 GCA_014904975.1 Marasmius fiardii PR-910 | reverse complement strand
AGACTCTCACAAGTGCCACAGGGGGTGGGAGTGATGATCCTGGGGTTTCTCCATATGGGTGAGTTCTCGCATGGCCAAGTAACCGGGTCAGGTCCTGTCTGTTCGGATCTGGTTCGGCAAAACCCGTAACAGGGACCGAAAGGATAGGTCACAGTAAGTGGGGGAACAGGGGTTATAACAATCCGATCTGGGGAGCTGATTGGTTAAGGGCCTAGCCTACTGTTCGACGTAAACCCGCCCGTGATTGGTTAAAGGTGATAGCCTACCGTTCACATGGGTCAGGAACAGAACACCCCCCACCGTTCGGTCAGACAGACTGAATGGTCGTTAGTCATCTGCATAATAACTCCCGGTCCAGGTTCGTCCCGGGGCACACACTGGGTCGGCCGATGGCAAGACAGTGACTCTAGACAGGTTGGGGATCCGCGCCGGTTGGCATAAGCGAACCACCTGCCAGGGGATGGGAAGGTAACGGCCTGGGTTAGCCTACCAGGTGTCGACTGAGCCGTAGCAGGATGGGGCAGTCCCCCTACTCTGGCTCGAGAGATCTATATCCACTGTCGGTCCGCCAGACATAATAAGTACTGGTTCGGGCTTAAGTTGAAGCCAGAGTGTTGGGGCCATCAGGATGTTCGGGTAAGACCGACCTGGTGTGCTGGCATGGGTGCAACTCTATGCCGACCTACTTGGCAGGCATAGGCTGTTAAGTCGGTATTGGTCCTAAATACACCCAATTTGGGGAGGCTGTTGGTTAAGGTAGACACCGTCAGCCGTTGAACAGACCAGTCTGCAGACCAAATAGGATCATTCCCAAAGGGGGTACCGCTGGACATGCCAGCACTAAGGGGTTAGTAGGTGAGGGAAAGATCCTCGCTGAACACTTCCTGAGGTCCCAATAGGGGGGCTCTAAACTTTGTGGGGCCGGGCATAGGTGCCCGTCAGACCCTTCATGGTGGTGCGGGGTGTACAGCTGGGCATAGGCCGTGTGTCGGTAAAGGGGCGTAGCACTAGGGTGCACCAGGCCCTGGGGTGGACATTCTTCCTCCTGGACACTTAATTGTGAATGGGGCTATCTATCCTCTGGTCATGGGCAGAGAGCCTTTATATGTGGGGTATCAGTGAAGTTTCTGGCATGATACTAGCATACTTAGCACATCGTTTGTATGTAGGTAGAATGCTGGGGCTGGACTGTGATCGGGCACTGGGATAAAAATGGCAGATATAAAAAAAAAAAAAAAAAAAGACCCTCCCAAAGATGTGGATTTGCCTGTCAATGAGACGTTTAGCATGGGAACCCATCTGCGAGTCCCAAACATTAAAGTAGACCGTAGCTGTAGTACTCTTAGAAGAGTTTTTTTTTTTTCTGCCATTTTTATCCCAGTGCCCGATTGCAGTCCGGCCCCGGCACTCTACCTACATACAAACAAAGAGCTAAGTACGCTAGTATCATGCCAGAAAGAGAACTCCCAACTCTCACATATAAAGGTTCCCTGCCCAGAACAGAAATCCCAATCCACCTTAAGGTGTCAAGGAGACAAGACGTCCACCCCGGGGCCCGGCGCACCCTAGTGCCACACCCCTTTCTAGGGTTCTTCTTCAAGAACTGTGCAAGACCCACAACATAGTCGATGTTCTTGGAGTGTTGAACATCAGGGCAATGATGTAGAATATGAGTCTGTGTTTGAACAACAGCAGACTGAGAATTTTCTGCCAACCAACACGTACAAAGGCGTGAGGTATTGGGAATATTGAACCTATGGTAGTACTCACCTACCAGAGCATGATTAGTGATGCATCTGACAGCTCTCGCAGTGAGAGCGACAGAATCACCAAGTTTAGATAACCACGTATCTCCTTTGATGTATGATGGTTGCAGAGGTTTGCCCTGGAGGCCCTTTATCTCAAGAAATTGAGATCCTCAGTAAGATGTGTGTTGAAAGCGCGACACCCACACATCCTGACACAAGGTCATTGCCTGCTTCCAAAGGTAGTCAAGCGATGTAACCATCGTGGGACCAACCCTAATAGAGGGCAGGTCCCTAACGAACTGATGAGCTTCAAAGTGGATGCCCCACTCCGCCTTGGAGGGAACTTCCACAAAGAGAATAGAGTGTGACCCGGATTTGGACAACCAATCCGTAAGATACCTACAAACTACCAAGGAGATGCCTTGGCCCAAATGTATAGAGGGGTCCACCGATCTCTTTGTGGCTGCAATGGAATCGGTGAATACAATGATACGGTCACAGTCGAACTTCCTCGAAACAAGATACTCAACTGTGAACCGTATGGCAGTTAACTCTGCATCCGGAGCTGTAACTCTGCCAGAGGCAAACCTAGCCCAATGTCTAAGTTCACCTCGAATGTATAGTCCGTAACCTGACACCGCCTGGTGTCTCGATGTAGGAGGTATCGTGGCATCAGTAGCAACTGAAACCATCCGTGGTTCCTGTCGACACTCATAATAGATGTTGTCCAGGTGGGCAACTCTGTC
Organism: Marasmius fiardii PR-910; assembly: GCA_014904975.1. NCBI lineage: Eukaryota > Fungi > Basidiomycota > Agaricomycetes > Agaricales > Marasmiaceae > Marasmius > Marasmius fiardii. The sequence continues at coordinate 7,668 of MU128027.1, read as the reverse complement.
GTCGTCCTCTGAGGCCTCCTCATCAGGCTTCCTCCTTGGACGCTTGTCAAAGATGGTTTGGTCCAAGAAAAGATCTTGAACCCGTTCTCCAGGTTTGGCCAAGTCGCTTGAATAGTCAAATGCCTTCGTGTTATCCAACGTGGTCTTTACCACATCAGCGATGGGACCATTCACTTTCCAGCCTATGTTAACAGGCAGGTTAGCGAAAGACAGAGGATGCAGAAGTGCCGTCTTCGACATATTCCTGGGCAAAAGCAAACGAGTAGGATGAGTGCACCTTCCTCTTCCAGGTACCACAACCACCAACTGTGGGAACTTCGAAAATCAGCATCGCAAAAACACTACCCTCTAGCAGGTCGCCAGATTTCATCTAAAGTACCAACAAAACTCAGCATATCCAATGTCTTCCGAACCAGGAGGACCTTCAAGGGGTCACAGTTTGGGCAGGAGCACTTCTGCCTCAACTGTGGCTGCCAGATCATCAGGTTCCACACCCCCCACCACCAGAGCAGTCTTTACTCCTTGAGTGGAATCTTCGACAGCAACTCCCTCCTCAAGTAGTTTGTTGTCATCTGTCCTCAGTACCGAAGCCAGAGGTTGGTACCGATCAACTGTGCCCAGCCAAACGAGGTCCAGGTCATCTTCAGTGATCAGGAAAGAGTCAGGCTCACCATTAACCACTCGACCTTTAAGCAGGTCAAGCTCTCCAGCATCCACCACAGGAGGCCCAGAAGAGGGGGGGGATTTTGAGAGGGGACGCATGCAGGAGCAGCTGGTAAATTCGTTGGGGCTTAACGGATTGTTGGGTTACGACAATGTGGAGGTGGATTTGGGGGTCATCTTACCAGTGTTCAACTCGATCCGTGAGTGGATCACCTTTCATTCTGAAGTCAACGGCTCATCCGCTGTCTCCCTTAATCTCAGGGGCATTCACCATAACGCAGGTGCTCTGGTCAGTCAAATCGAACGTCTTTTGGACGACAGTTCCATGGTGGAAGAAGATACCATTTGACTCCCACAGCAATCTCTTGCCAGGATTTCTGGCCCACCAGCTTCAGGAGGCACTATGGCGTCTGAAGGCACACCTGCAGGTGTTGGAGGGTCCATGGAAGTGGACCCCCCTGCAAATTCGTCAGGCCCATCCTTACCAAAAGGCAAGGATAAGGCCGTTCTTGGGAGGGGACTCCTCCCCAGTGTTGATAGGTCTACTAGGCCTGGACGACGCCCCGCACGTGTCATTCCTACATATGCGTCTGCTGCGAGGAAGGGCGCTGCAGTACCTGAAGCGGTCATTGCCATGGCAAGGGCTGCTCCTTCCCTTCCTGCCAGCCACATTGCGGAGGCAGGTCATGTTATTGCTGGACAAAGTAAGGGCAAATCCAAGGCCCAGTCTTATCTGAGTTTCACTATGTCTGGACCTAGCCATCGTCAGGTTCTCGTTAGTTTTGACAAGGAGCGTGGGGTCCCCCCCATGAACCTTGCTGTAGTCTCTGCAACTGTCAGCACAGCCCTTAGGAATGGGGGGTAAACGTTTGAAAGTTGTCTCTACCCAACCAGCCTATGATGGCTGGTCTCTCTCTACTTCAGCGGTGGCTACCAATGCAGAGGTGGAGATCATTCGTGATTGCATCTGGGAACTGCTACCCCAGGACAGACGAGGTATTGACTCGTTCTGGGTGGGCCCCCCCATCTTCGACATTCTTCCTTTGGGTAGTGGATGTTCCTTACCTTAAGCAACTTGGGGACCCCAAGAGCATTATCACTGCGGAGGAGATACGTGACCAGTTTAGGCACTCCCCCCTCCACGAAGATTTGTTGGTCCTCTCTGGACTACCACACATGGTTCGTAATTCTGCGAAGAGCACGACTGCCACTGTATACTTCAACCTCTGGGACTCTCAGACAGGAACCAGAGCAAAGCGAGTCATTGACAGGCAAATCCACATGTTTGGACGAGTCTGCTACATCAGGCCGACTATGGCAAACCCAGGTGCCCCCTTGTGTACTCGTTGCTGCAGGTGGGGGCACTCGATTAATGCATGTAGGGCTCCTCAGTTTAGGTGCCCCCATTGCTCTGGCCCACACACTAATGATGAATATCATGCAGTGTCTGCATGCTGCAAAGGTAAACCGAAGGCCAACCCTCCGGTTCCCCCCACTGAGGCTGGCAAGGACTGTCCTCACCAGCCCATTTGTCCCAATTGTAGGGGCAAACACTCTGCGCTATCCAAGGAATGCTCCTTCTGGCACCATCGCTTCGATTGTACATGGATTGATGCTAAATATGCTGAAGTACATAGTATTCGTTCTACTATAAGGCGCTCCACTCACCCCCTGCCCGTAGCTTAATGCAGGATGACAGGATTAGGGTGATATGTTTTAACATTGCGAAGCAGTATATGTATTTGGACGTTTTTCTCGAGCTTTGTAAATCTAATTACGATGTTGTTTTCCTACAAGAGCCTCTGTGGAGGCTTATCAGACATGCACCATCAGCTAAAGACCCCTTGGGGGAAATGGTTGTAGGTATGCCTAATCACCCCGACTGGAATGTCATGGTTTGACACCGGACAGACGAAGGGGAAAGACTGTGCGTTGTGGCATACGTGTCTAAACATATTGCCACGTTGCGCCCATCCACCCAGTTCGATGTGGTTGATGACTGGGATATTCTCATCCTCTCTGTTACGTCAAGATCAGGTATGTCACACTTACTTAACGTTTACTCCGACGATAACGGCATGGCTATCAGAAAACTGATGGCCATGTCAGATTGCATCCTGGAACTCTCCTATATGGGGGGAGATTTCAATTGTCATTCGTCTGATTGGGACCCTGAATATCAGGGCAGCCCTAGAGGACGGGCCGAGGAGCTGCTTCTTTTGGTGGCTACCCTTGGACTTGGGCGCTCAGAGTATGAAAACCCTGGGCCTACATTTATTCCGCAGACTCAAGGGTCTAGATCATCAGTTCTAGACCTGGTGTTCATAACATCTGACGAAGTGCTCTCGACTAAGTCGAAACACGAGGTTGACCTCAAAGGGCCATCAGACCATATTCTGGTCTCGGTTGTTCTAGACCTGGGGCGTTCTCCTCTAATCGAGATTAGGACCCTCCCCAAAGGGGGGGACCAAGAAGAGGCATTCCTCGAACACCTGTCTGATGGATTGGCTATGTTTGCTAGCCAAGACATGTTGTCTCCTGAATTGCTCTCACTCGCAGTGGGGCTTTTTGGGAATCATATGTGTGAGGCTTGGAACTCATGTTTGAAGAGATCCCGAATCACACACAAGTCTAAACTGTGGTGGAATCAGGAGTGCTCTGACGCCCTTGACTTCTACTGTGGGAGTCCATCCCGGGAATCCTGGGGCAAGTTCCGGAGGGTAGTCAAATCCTCTAAGCGCATCTTCTTTGATGATCGGATCAAAGAAATTGCTACCACCAATGCTCGACCCTGGGACCTGATGTCCTGGATCCAGCAGCGGAAATTACCCCCCACAGATGCTATCTCATTTAGAGGACAGCAATGTAGGACACTTAATGACCTATGGCAAGCTTTGCATGGGACATATAATGCTGCAGCGGAGAGGGAAGTTGACCTCTCCTTCTTAGACAACCTGGAGCCCTCTCCCGAGAGGACTTGGGTAAAGTTCAGTGCGTTGGAGTTGAAGGATGCGCTCAGTGCATGTTCTTCTCATTCTGCGCCAGGGCCCAATCACGTTATGTAGTCGTTCCTCAAACAAGTCATGACTTGCAAGGAGTGCGAGGAGGGCGTTCTACAAGTGGCTGATGCCTGTATTAATACAGGGCATTGGCCTTCTCAATTTAAGGAGTCGGTTACAGTTATTATCCCCAAACCTGGGAAACCATCCTGTGACATGCCTAAGTCGTTTAGGCCCATTGTGCTCCTTTTTTTTTTTTAAATCTGCTATTTTTATCCCGGTGCCCGATCGCAGTCCAGCCCCAGCATTCTACCTATATACAAATAGCGAGCTAAGTACACCAGTATTATGCCAGAAAGAAATTTCCCCAACCCAACATATAAAGGTCCCCCGCTCATAACCGGAGAACAGATAGCCCCATCCACCAAGAGGTGTCAAGGAGGTAAGACGTCCACCCCAAGGCCCGGTGCACCCTAGTGCCACGCCCCTTTCCCAACACATGGCCTATGCCTGGCTGTACACCCTGCACCACCCTGAAGGGCCTGACGAGCACCTATGCCAAGCCCCAAGGTATTCATCCAACACCAGCTCGAGGAGCTGGATTGCTGAAGGAGAACGCCCTAGGGTTCTTCTTCAAGAACTGAGCAAGTCCAACGACATAGTCGATGTTCTTGGAATGCTTTACATCAGGGCAGTGGTGTAGGATGTGGGTTCGAGTCTGAACGACTGCAGACTGAGAATTTTCCGCTGACCAGCACGTACAAAGACGTGAAGTGTTTGGAATATTGAACCTCCAATAGTACTCGCCTACTGGAGCATGATTAGTAATGCATCTGACAGCTCTCACAGTGAGAGCAACAGAATCACCAAGTTTAGACAACCATGTACCCCCTTTAATGTACAACAGCTGTAGAGTTTTGCCCTGTAGGCCCTTCATCTCAAGAAATTGAGATCCTCAGTAAGAAGTGTGCTGGAAGTGTGACACCCACACATCCTGACACGAAGATGTTGCCTGCTTCTGAAGGTAGTCAAGCGAAGTAACGGTCATGGGACCCACTCTAATAGAGGGCAAATCCCTAGTGAACTGATGAGCTTCAAAGTGGATGCCCCACTCTGCCTTGGAGGGAACGTCCACAAAGAGGATGGAATGATGTACAGACCTGGACAACCACTCCGTAAGATACTTACACACCACCAATGAATCACTGTAGCCAGCATGTATGGAAGGGTCTACTGACCTCCTTGCAGCTGCAATGGAGTCGGTAAAGACAACAATATGATCGCAATCAAACTTCCTCGAAATAAGGTATTCAACTGCGAATCTTATGGCGGTCAACTCCACATCTGGAGCTGTTACCTGTCCCGAAGCAAACCTAGCTCGATATCTAAGTTTGCCCTGGATGTAGAGTCCATACCCCGACACAGCTTGGTGTCTGGAGGTGGGAGGAACTGTGGCATCAGTTGCAACTGAAACTGTTCGAGGTTCCTGTCGACACTTATAATAGAGGTCGTCCAGGTGGGCAACTCTGTCGTCGTCTTCAGAGGCTTCCTCATTAGGCTTCCTCTGGGGACGTTTGTCAAAGATGATTTGGTCCAAGAAGAGATCTTGAACCCGTTCTCCAGGTCTGGCCAAGTCATTCGAATAATCAAACGACTCCATGCTATCCAACATGGTCTTAACCACGTCAGCGATAGGGCCGTTCACTTTCCTACCCATATTAACTGGAAGGTTCGCGAACGATAGAGGATGCGGAAGTGCCGTCCTAGACATATTTCACAGAAGAAGTGAATGAGTAGGATGAGTACTCGTCAGTGTGTGCACTCGAAGATTGGCCCGAGCCGCCATCTTCTTGAGGTGTAAATCAATGGGCATGAGACCTGCCAAGGCCTCAACCCCTCCTGTAGGAGCTGTGCAAAATGCACCTGTGACCCACAGAGCAGCTTTATGCTGCATCAAGGTGAGGATCTTAAGAGTACCTTTACTCTTGGATCCCTGGAAGTACCACAGCTGGTATCCATAGGTGGCAATAGGGACCACACACAACCAGTAGAGGAGATGTTTTTGAAGAGCAGTGATACCCCTCGAAGAATTACCCAACATCCTCATAGCCATTACAGTTGTGAGGGATTTGGTAGCATAGTACTTGACGTGCTCTTTAAACAAGAGCTTCTGATCAAAAAAGAAGCCCAGATACCTCCAGATTAGTTTGGGGGTAAGTGGAGTGTCCCCTGTAAACGGGGCAAACTTGAGATCAAGCGATGGGAGATACCTGTCATTCGACCTTGAGAAGTGGAAGGCTTCTGTCTTCCCATGTTCCAAGGCCAACCCGCCATCTCAAATAGTGCATGGAGGAACCCATACGACTGAATGAGGGTATGGCAGTTGTTGTCTAGCGATTTGGACTATGCAGCAACAGTCCCATCATCAACATATAACAGGAGGGTGGTTTTGAGGCCAACCCCTCTAGCTGTGTGCTCGTACACCTTCATGATAGGTGTGACATACAACGTGGACAAAACTGGTGACAGGGCAGAACCTTGCCCTACCCCTACTTCTGCGTTGAAAAGACCTAACTTAAATGGGCCCCACTTATGTGCAGTGCTTCTTCCAATCAAGTATGACAAGAAGAACTTCCTAAGGACCTTGGACTTGCACAATTCTTGAAGAAGAACCCTAGGGCGTTCTCCTTCAGCGATCCAGCTCTTCGAGCTGGTGTTGGATGAATACCTTGGGGCTCGGTATAGGTGCTCGTCAGGCCCTTCGGGGTGGTGCAGGGTGTACAGCCGGGCATAGGCCGTGTGTGGGTAAAGGGGCGTGGCACTAGGGTGTGCTGGGCCCTGGGGTGGACATCTTATCTCCTTGACACCTTCATGGTGGATTGGGCCATCTGTCCTCCAGTTACGGACGGGGGACCTTTATACGTTAGGACTAGGGGATTTTTCTTTTCTGGCATAATACTAGCATACTTAGCACATTGTTTGTATGTAGGTAGAATGCCGGGGCTGGACTGCAATCGGGCACCGGGATAAAAATGGCAGATTATAAAAAAAAAAAAAAACTTTCTGAGAACCTCAGGAAATCCCTGAAATTCCATGAATTGAATAAGGGCTCCATGGTTAAGAGAGGGAAAAAACTGTGCAATGTCAAATGCCACCACACTGGTTTTCAACCCTTTTGCCCATCCTGCACGAACGAGATGGGTAAGAAATGCCCCTGCATCTTCGGTAGACCGTTGCCAGACCCCTCCAAATTGGTTAGAGTGGACCAGGTCATACTTGACCATGTCAAACTGAAGATGATTAGAGATCATCTTCTCTATAAGCTTCTCTAGGATATTGAGAAGCACGATAGGCCTAAACGACTTAGGCATGTCATAGGACAGTTTCCCAGGTTTGGGAATGATGACTGTAACCAATTCCTGAAAATGAGAGGGGCAGTGCCCCATACTAATACAGGCATCAGCCACTCAAATAATGCCTTCCTCACAATTCTTGCGAGTCATGACTTGTTTGAGAAACGACTATGTGATGTGATCGGGCCCCGGCGCAGAATGAGAGGTGCATGCATTAAGTGCATCCCTCATCTCTAGCGCACTGAACTTTACCCAATTCCTCTCGGGAGAGGACTCCAAGTCGTCTAAGAAGGAGAGGTCTACTTCCCTCTCTGCCGCAGCGTTGTATGTCCCATGCAGAGCTTGCCATAGTTCATCAAGTGTCCTACATTGCCGTCCCTGAAATGAGATGGCATCTGTGGGAGGTAATTTCCGCTGCTGGATCCAGGACATCAAGTCCCAAGGTCTAGCGTTGGTGGTAGCAATCTCTTTGATTCTATCATCAAAGAAAGTGCATTTAGAGGATTTAACAACCCTCCAGAACTCGCCCCAGGATTCCCGGAACAGACTCCCACAGTAGAAATCAAGGACGCCAGAGCACTCCTGATTCCACCACGGTTTGGATTTGCATGTGATCCGGTGTTGCGGCTGTTTTAGAGAATTTACCTATTTCT
>MU128026.1:575-45681 GCA_014904975.1 Marasmius fiardii PR-910 | reverse complement strand
TCGACAGTCGATAACTAGTCCCAATGACAAAGGATGATCAATACAGCTCGGTATCCTACAGAGTACAAATACGCACCTAGTCCCAATGACAAAGAGGTCAAGATGGGGGACTAGGTGCCAAGTCGTCCTATATATACTATCTGACATGTGACCTATGATGTCGTGACCTGGTATCATGCAGAAACCAATGGAACATAGTAGAATAAAGGTAAAAGATAAGGTCAAAAGATGAAGCAAGAATGATGTATCTGTGGTGAAAGGAAAGAAAATAATACACACTTCGTGACAATTTCGATGTTGTTTACATCCTTAGCACTGGTTTGTTTTATGGTAAGTAACAATTTACCTTTACTGAATCTCAACTCCTGAAATTCCATCTTATTCCAGGCCTGTCGCTTCCTGTATTTGCAATCTCTATAAACATCCTGAGGTATGCATGGATATTTATGTCCTTAAAAGGATTCACAAGGATCTTAAAGTTTTGTACCTCATTTAGACAGCGTGCTCGTGCCTCCAAATCGGCTCGATTCCTACTCTCACTCACATATCTCACTCTCTTATCAACCACTGGACAGTTCATCTCCAACACTGGCCAGACTCTAACAGGGCTTTCTTGGTCTCAAGAACTGGGTGGGACCATTTCCTACATTGACCGGATGGCAGAATCTGCCTTGAAAGCCCAGCCTTATGGAATCGCCTCACTTGCTTTCCAAGTTCTCAATGTAAGCAATCACTTACATAACAAAGTACTTCTTTATGTGTTCTGGTATATTTCATCTAGTTCTTTGCAGGTGATGTCATTGTTGTATGGCGTGCCTGCATCCTATGGTATAACTCAAAGTTTGTTCGTTATGTGTTGTGCCTGTTATTGGCAGGAAGTGCAGGTATGTCTGGATTAATTTCAACTCACAGTATTCAATAATATACTAGGAGCATCTATATATGATGTAACAAACTTTTCAATTATACTCACCCAATCAAAAGGACAGAGTGGAAATGGATTTCTGAAAGGGGATGCTGCAAGTATGTTTGTCTCATTGGGTGTAAATCTAGCAGCAACTACTTGCATTATTGTCAAAGCATGGTATGTCAAGTCTCAAGATGCTGTTTTCGGATTCAAATCTCACCAGGATCCTTAGGAAATATCGCCAATCCATCAGAGTTATGACTGTTCACGATACAAGCAGGAAGAATGTTCCTTTCCGGATCTTATTGTCACTCGTAGAGTGTGGTTTATTCTATTGTGCTGTTCAGGTATGTCTCTATATAGATGACTGTATATCCTGTTGAGTTCTCTAAGTCTTGGTACAGATTGCAAACGGAGTCTTAACTATCGTTGGTGATGCACCATCTGTTTTTGGCCGAGCAGTTGTCAGTCAATTCACAGAGTTTTTCGCTGTACGCGTTTTATCGTCTTCCACAAGCTGGGCTTGGTTGCTGATCTGCACTCAGGGTACCTATTCGGCGCTTGTCATATCAATCATAGCATCCCAACGCTCCATTATCGAGAACTCTTCGGTGATTGTTGAGGGAAGTGATAGGCAACCTGTGACCGGTGACATTGAGAAGGGTCGATGCTCTGGTCCGAATCATTCAACGATCAGGTTTGCCACAAGGTCAGATGGAACAAGCCAGCTGGGGCCGTTAACATCAACAAACTCGCCAGATGATGGGTGCCATCACAATTGGTCACCCACGACTTCATACAGCTCAAATAGTAATAGCCATAAGTGATGTTTCCTCATTACAAAACGTTTTCTCGTCCTTGTACTATATATTTATTATGTATCTCAACAATAAGTAAGACTCTCCGAGGTCACGAGCATATGCTGTTCCAAACCACGAAAAAATAATCTACGTACATATTTAACTTTTGTCGCGTGCACCAAATCATCTAGCGCGCACGGCATTCATATATCTAAACTTTCCACCCATATGTGCCTATGTATTCGTTCTGGATCAAGTGTAGACTTCAAATCTTGCGAGCGGGAGGAAATAAATGTGGTATGTCCTTCGCCCACGTCCCAATCCTGTTCCATGCTGTTCCATGATGCTCACTTGCGACAGATCAGCTCAAAAATAGACTCCTTCCCTACATCCTCGAAAAGATCCTAATGCACCTACATATTACAGTGTTGGACAGTATCACACCACGCATTCAAGACTTTCTTCCCTCTTTGTCTTTGTTGATGATCGGACTTTTGTTTTTTCCCATACCTCTCTATATCTTTCACTCATCATCCCTCTCTCACCCCCATTCAGTGATGCCTCTCTTGGGTAAAATACACTCTCTTGTTCCTTGGTGGAACTTGGATTTATGCTGTTCCAAACCAGGAAAAATCAACCTACATACGTACTCTAATGTTTATTGCACACAAACATCATTTTGATATTTATAAGATTTGAAAGTGTAGCATGTACACACTGCAATACAGACAGACTTTCTCCCACTTCTATTCTATCGTCTCGCTTGCCTTCGATTTTCGTGCCACATTTGAGCGATCAACTGAACTCCCACGCACTCAAGAGGACGTAACAAAGCCTCACACCTACAATCAGCTATCATGCTAAATAGATCATCGCAGAAATTAGAAGTGATGACAATAGGTTTTCTTCAATTTCTTACTTCATAAGAGTCATAATGATGCCTGTAATCTCACTACGATAGAACACTAGGTAAATGGTAAAAGCAAGCTATTGAGATAGCTACTCACGGCCAAGCAGCCTTCTCATCATCACCAGTCAGATACTGGAAAGGGGAGCATAATTTTTGGTTATTGCAGCATCAAACTCTATAAATGTTTGTCAAGTTTCCAAATCTCAATGGCAGTAAAAATAATGGCCAATACAAAGAAGGCTATAGAGCCTCCCTTGTGTAGTCTGGACAGAACTACTACTTCAAAAGAGTGGATGGATAGATAATCCAAAGATCACACAGTAAATACTTGTGGTATAAGACAACACTAAAAACATACATACCATATACAAAAAACATTACCTATGGGAGAAACAAATATCAGTAATGAGACTGGTACGTCGGATATGAGAATATAGGCTTAATCGGCAAAGCACTGATAATCTCCTCTGAATGGCCCAGAAGAAAAAGAAGAGTGCAAGGGGTGAGGCTTGTTGAAGGTTACGCTCACAGGGAAAGTATTAGGAGCAGCAAACACAACAGCAATCCAATCAATGTGACTACTCGCCAGAGGGCTAGTAATCGACGGAAGGGTGGGTAATTGGTGGTCTCTCAAACGAAACCAACAAAACAATAGGAACATTGGAGACGAGCCTAAAACAATCAATAACTCAGAACACGCAAGGAACTCGAGCTAACAACTCCTACTACAAATGTAGGCACCAAAAGAGCACACAAGACTCTTGAACAATCAATAAGCCACTCAAGGACCTAACAAATACTCCGACGACGCTCACAACTAGAACGACGGCGTTGTATAACAAAAGGGACCTTCGACTCTAACGAACCGACGGAACCTCAACAACAATCAAACTCAACTCAAGGCAAACAAATCAATCAATCTTATTTGACTCGCGTTCAAGTTCAATCAAGTTATTCACAGCTGTTAGACTGGGCAAATCTCTGGTATTCTGGCTTACGCCGAGCAACTCTACTTAGACTTTCGTCGGGGTAAAATCAACTACTGACTACATACAACTAGAAGCCCTTATATACGGTGCATTATACTTTAGTATACAAAACAAAGCGGAATAATAATCTATAGTTGTGTGTGCTGATTTCTCCCCAAAAGGGTAGGTCTTTCCTTTCGACGAGAGTTTGAACACGAAAGTTGGTGCTATCTTCTTCCGTCGTGGATGTATACAGTCCCAGCACCGCAGTAGTGGAGCTATCTGCAGCGTCGGTCTTATTTCCTTCCAAATCTAGACACGTCAAGAGGTTAATCCCAATCATCGACTGGGCAGGTACTCGCCTCAGTCAGCTTCAAGTTAAGTGAGTATCTTTATCCCGCTATCGTTCCGTTCAATTTCCATAGTTCTGAGTTCAGTCATCTCAATCGTAAATTCTCTGATGAGTCAGTCAGCCATCGCATGGTTATCTTAATCTCGAGGAAGGTTAGGAATATTATCGTCGGTTATTGTTGATGCCCGCCTTAAGCCCTCTCATTCAGATGCTCCATCAAAAGTAGATAGAAGATTAAAGTAAAAATAATAATTCCCTGGATTGCCGTCGGGTGTATTAGAGTGAGAGATCTCCACTAATCAATCGTCGAAGGTTTGGAGAATCTTGGAGTTACAATCATAGGCTCCTACAGGTTTCAGAGTTCCTACGATATCTCTCATCGTCGGCTGGATTTCCATTGACTGCTCTAATAGGGACATTGAGGCTTTGACTAGCAGTTCGGGCTCACCCTAGTCCTCTAGTTAGCCTAGTATTCGTCGTGTATTCTACTAAATAGTGCCAAAAATGGAGCATATTCAAGGGTTTTTGATCCGGCGCGCATCATCAGTTTGATTGTAAACACCACAAACAGATAGAGTGGATATTGAATGAGTTCTTGGTACGCTTGGCTAAGACACCACAGCAATCCATACTAGCTGAACACTACTTAATGAAATCCTAGGAATTCGAATCAATCAACCCCCAAAAAGTGAAACTGAAACCAATGAAACACACATCATAAGCTCTCGGCCTTGATTTGTCCAACTCAACTCCATTCTCATCTTCATTCCATCTGGGCCACCTCCATCTCAACTCACTACCATTTTTTGATGCTCTTCATGCCTTTGGCCTTCCCAGCCTTAGAGTATCCTCATGGCCAGTCTGGTCACTGTCCAATGATCTGGAGCCACAAGTAAACACTGCCGTTTCAGAACCACGCATTTCATTCGATTTTCTGGGCGGCAAAGTCGCTTAGTACCAGCGCTGCGATGCCTCTTTCCCAAACGAGTTAAATTACTATTGCTCTGCCCTACCGGACTTCGAATGTTACTCGAGGTCATACTCTTACCAAGGCCACTGGAAGATTTCTTTCCTCCCCACCACGTTAGAAACGTGGGCCATCCGTACAATGTCCTCCGTCGGAGATGAATATATGCAAAGTACTGCTGAGCAGCAGGTGAAGATCCCAGGTCCATTTCTCGCTGTGCCAAGGTTTAAGATATAGTTTGATAGCTCCCTTTGGACAAATTGCTACACCTCTTTGCCGTGAAAGCCGATCTTCAGATGGCCCCTTCCTTGATTCTTCTTTAAGCGGCAACCAGCGGGTTCAATTCCTCATCTTTATCAGTAACAAACTCACTGGGGATAACATATTCCATTACGACGATGAGACTGTCGATGCTTGGTTGGATGCTCTAAACGACGTCAGACTTATTCCGTCCGATCAATTCAAACAGATCCCGGGCTACTTTGCTGTATCTCATGGCCGACTCAAAGAGCTGGTTAGTTCCCGGTCGACGCCGGATTCCGTTATTAAACTTCTGTTGAACTCGATCGAACAAGCATGGGGAAAAATTCATTTCCACAGACGTCGCAATCTGATTCACACTTTGTAAAACACCATCTTTGCGTCGCTGGACACAAACACCCCGAATCCTCCTCCACAAAGTCAGAGCATCTTCTTGGATTCCTTGCGCTTATAAACAAGAGCCTTACGAGTGGTTTCACGAGGAAGATGATCCTATTACTCTCTGGGTCAATGCATTGAAACTTATCATAAGTTCTCGCCAATTTCCGCGCGATTACTTCAAACGGATATCAAAGCATGTCGGTTTTAGAATCATCGAAGAATATTACGAGCCACAAAAAAGGAGTTGTGAGGGAACTGCAGAGTCAGAAAGAGGTGCCACTGAAGCGAAGGGAAGTCGTACGTGATTCAATTCTTTTGTGTTACTGTTTCTAGTGTTGCCTACACTTTTACCGCAGGTCCTCGACTACTAAAGACAGTAAGAAACGTGATTCGAATGCAGCACATTGCAGACGTATTTACAAGACACCGGCAAGCGGCACAGCCCGCTACTGTTGAATCACTGCAATCCAATCAATGCCCAGTATCACAAATAATAAGGTGTAAATGGACCAAGACTTACATTGCAGTATGCTATGAGCCAGCAGAAGGCCACAACAGCAGACCAATTTCAAGAGAAGTTCAATACTTCCTATGTAATAACTGCAAATTCCTCCTGCCTTTTCCTTAACTCAATCATCAAATATGGATGGCTCCTGCATAGTAGGAATGTAGACATTTGTTTTTGAGGTCTAAGAACATGGTAGTATGCATCCTTTTTCTGTCTTGAAGCTGCTGAGTTGTGGCCACCACCTCATCAATAATCCCCCAAACCTGCAATTTTTGAATCACACAAAGAATTGCATAGTAAGTTAAGACATAGAGCATTCTAATGGCTGAGGAACTCTCATCTTAAAATGAACAGTAATGTAAAAGAATATTTGGGACAGTTGTTGAGGGCCTAGCATGGGGTGGTATAACTTCCATGTGTTTATGCCATGAGCCTAGTGTGTGCAGATTCTGAATCTGTGAGCTTAACCACTCCTCTTTTCCTTGCAGAGATCAATACCTCTAGCTGCTCATGCAGTATGTTGCTGTGGGATCTGAAATTTGAACATCCATCAGAATCAGTATATCTGAGTTTATTGAAACACCCACATACCGGGCTCTGGTACAAAGAGTGAGTGGAAAAATAAAGCACTATAAGGTAGAGAGACTCACTTTATTATTGGTAGAGGTAGGTCTATTTCAAGGCAGTAGTTCAGAGTCAAGTGTAGGTGGGTGTAATATCCTAAAAAGGTAAGAATTCATACACATACCTGAGTCTGCTGTGGGTGTAGTATGGGAGTACAGCAAGTCACTAGTTTATTTTGCCCCCATACCTGGGCTTCTATCACCTGGGGCTGGTGTCAGACTATTAACCCAATATCTGATCAAGATCAAGAACAAAACAGGGATGAAAAAACTGGGTATACTAGTGAGGTTAATCAATCCAAATTTATGATGGAAATTATATTCAAGAATAACTTGTGTGTTCTGGCGAGGCGTGAAATAAAGCTGTCCTGGAGTGAAACACATTGAAACTGCTCCCTCTGTCTTAAGCTCAAGCTCTGCCTGACATTGACAGATATAAAGTAGTTTGATAGATTTGGATTTGAACTATTTCAATGGCTTGTTGTTTCAACTCCACCATAGAATCTAGAAGTTCAAGTTGGTAATTTCTACTGAGACTCTTGTTTAAAACAGTAGACAATCCATTTTTGACGGCTTGTAATACAACTATGATAGTGTGTAATAGTGTGGTGAGATAGACCAATTGTATGTAACATCCAGCAGGGCATGTGAAGCTGACAATTGTGTGCATGGGCTAATTATTCAATATGTATCTTAAGACAGGTTGTCTTATTCATATCCTGATTGAGACCAAGGGTGAACACTGTATTGTTAGCAGACCCTTAGTTTTGTCTGCATAGTCATGCCATGACGGTCTACCACCACTGTGTTTCTAACTATAAAGTTAGTTCCTGTAGACCTAATTTCACAGAAATTTTTGCAATTATGTTTCAAGCAATCTAAATGTCTAATCAGCAATAGCTATTTTTCTCTGTGCATGTCCCCCAGAGCCATTCTCTTCAAATTGCTTGCTTTAAAAACATTGGAGAAGCTTAATGGGGTCCCATTGAAACTTTATTTTAACTTGAGGGGTCTGTGACCTGGATAAGTACAAGATGTATGAGGTATATAAATAGTACGACCACTCTGTAGTATCCGTGGGATGGTCTTCATGACTGGAAATCCTGATCTTGTCTTTCTTCCAAACCTCAAGGACCTGATTTGTATTCACACTCCTCTCAGTCTGAAGCAGAAAACAGGAAAGCAGATGCATCTCATACAACCAAACAATATATTGAGTTCCTCTCACATTTTTATTCCAAAACACAGAGAACTGAGTCCGGCTGGAGCAGCAGTACAAAACTTTCTGGGGGCCCGGATCTGGAGAATAGAAGCTCAAGCAGCATGCGTATCCAATGTGGTTCATTTCCGTCATGAAATACTCTACATCTGGGGACTTGAGTAAAACATTATGCAAAAACTACTTTTTAAGCATTTTACCACTTAGCTTTTTGAATAGAATGCCACCAAGGGTTTACCTGTGTAGTTGTAATATCCTGAACAGATAAATTATTTTACTCTCAAACACGGGCTGCTCGTCGCTCGGTGTGCCGCCGGCTCCTCGCAGCCCTGAGGTATCATGATAAGTACGTCCAAGTTATCTAATTAAACAATTGATATTTAAAAGAAAAAACTCAGGGGTTTAGAAACATGCTTAACGAATCCCAATTCCCAACATTAGATCGGTTGTTTGGGCCGACATGTGGCACTTTGGATTTCCTCGAGTTCTTGCCTTCTTGAGAATTGCTGATTCTCAGAGGTTCGGTCGCAGCCGCTGCAGGAGAAGGTCGTGGAGTTTTTAGATGCGTTTCACTTGTGCACCGGTAGGGATTACGGATTGTCGTTCATAATTCATTACGTTAAGTCTTCTCGGTTCTTTTTTTCCCTCTCGTTTATACGCATTATGTAGATACATGTGTTTCGTTTACGCCACTGTAGTATCCGCAGAATCTATCTACCGTCTCCGCTGTCTGTCTGTATTGTGTGTGCTACAAGGGTTGGGTTCACCTATGGTGAATCGGTCAACGCATGAGCGCGTGAAGTTTCCACGCCTTCTCAGTTCTTCTTGGGCTATGCCTCATTGAATGTAGAATGCGTAGACTCTGGTTAGTGGTGGGCCATCACCGAGAACCAACTTCAGGCCGCGTATGAACCAAAATGTCGGAACCGAGGAGTTGTGTTAAAATAACGCACCCCACCGAGAGTCTAACTGAAGTGAGCTCTTTTTTTGTTTCCCTTGTGGATTTAGAATATTTGCCATTCCGGACCGAGCCAGCTTTGAGCTCGAAGTGCCGTGACTGCCGTTCTTGCATAGTGAGACCTTCCGGTTGTTCTCGTACCACCACGTTCCAACAACGCTCTGTAGAGTCTAATTTCACACCTTCTATCGCTAACACTGCAGCGGAGAATTGATATGTATGTTCCCGTTACGATCCCCAGAGCCCAATCAGAGACGTCGACTGCGAGATCAGGTGTAGAGATGGTTGGCGAAAAGTCCAGTCGTCACCATTTCGAAGTTGTTACCTCGGAATAGCATGGGTACAAGATCATACATTGTACTCGTTATCCAAGTGCGCGGCCAATCAAGTCTTACACCTCATCCTAGTAGCCTTCCGTTTTGCCTTCATTCAATCCCGTGCTCCCTATCTCGGTTGCTACATCTCGGATTTAATCCGCTCCGTCCCACAGTTATTTTCAACATGTGACAGCATACATGGCTTCTCAGTACGGTTGTTCAAATCATCATGACCTAATCCAGCAAGCAATCTTTGCCGAAGGAACGTTGCAACTACTGTACGTACTTCCCTACTTACTAACTCCTCGAGCTGACTCAAATTGCGCTCCCATTTCGAGGAAACGCACCCAGCCCTTGGTAGTAGGACTGCCGGTAAGCGCGTCAGTTAATTACTACAAAATTTTGATTCATTGTTTAATAGACTCATGCTGTGTGTTCTAACTGACGTTGAATCGGAATTACCTTCCGCATTATCTTGTACTTTGATGGACCACACTGCTTAACGCGCGAAGATTTGAAATAGTCAAACTTCGAGTTCTGAAAGCCCGTTGTAGGTATGTTCGGGAACTTATGGGTAAGTTTCACCCACGCCGCATAGTAAGACTGATTGATGTTTTGTCTATTTTAGTAGAAATGAACGTTCGGGTAACCGATATATTTAGGGGGCTTCAGGGAGATATGTTATCCGAAAGCTCGAAGAACGCCCATTCGAAGACAATTCACAGCATATTCACAACCTCGATCGTTGTTATCGCGGATTCTCAAGGGCCATGGTACTCAAACCCCACGAGAGTAAAAGAGTAAAAGGACTCGCGCCACGGGAGCCCCCTATATTCCGCAACATGACAGGATTCTACACTGAGTGTCTTAGGATCATGCAACCTAAAAGAACTGCGGCGCTCGCCATCATCTACCAGTGTGAAGAATGTCCGATGTGTGGACCCCAGTTCGCCATGGCCTGGTTCGATGCACCTGACGATAAGTTCTCGGCCCATTCAGAGGTTCGTTGTATAACGAGGAGTTGACACCTTCCTCCGCAGTAACATATCAAAGCAACATATTTTACGCCGCCTTAATGTCGCCTGGTTCTGGGTTCTCGTCAATTTTTGGAACGGACGAGGATAAGTATAACTCGCAAGATGATGACCACCCAACAGGTATGTGACCTTGAACTATGTTTGTCCCACCGTTCCCAAGGACTCTTTTGTGTAAATGCTACATGCGAAAAAAAACCGCATGACTTTGGGTATCTAGCTCCTGTCCAGATTCCCATGGCTCAACCTTTCTTTCGCGCACTTGCCGCAGGCACTTGTGAGTGATCGGCTTTCGGTATTAGCATACAACTCGGCTCCTCTTGAAGCGGAAAATGCCGGGAGAAGCCGGTCAGTGCATTAATTGATGGGATTACGGTAACTCACCATCACCCATTTAGACTCGCCACTCCCATGCAACGGAATTCCAGCGGAATCTGACTCGAGCTCCTCGAATCTCTCCTGTGAGATTTTCTCGCTATAGCGTCGTACTTCAGTCTATATCTCGGCGGAAACGAAAGCTCCATATCCCAATAAGTACTACTCACGACCGTCTCTCGAACGTATAACAAGGTCATGGTCAAATTCGGTCCATTCAAAATTCCCCGGTTCCCGAGAAAATGACTGAAAACACCATCATTAATGCTTTCAAAGCTAACAGGCCAACCTTTGGAGTAGGTATCACCAATGGAGGCTTCTATCACGCCCGGATGGTTGTCCAGGCCAGTCCTCATATCGAATGGGTTCTCATCGACTGCGAACATGGATTGACGCCTTTGAGTACTGGAGTAGCAGAGCAAGTTGCGGCCAGTCACAGCGAAGGAAAACCTGCCTTAGTCAGGATACCTGCGACGGGAGTTAGCTCTGGAACGAGTTGGCAGATCAAGTTATCTTTGGATGCAGGAGCAAAAGGTGCGTAGGTTTTTTTCTTCACGACTTCTTTTCTCATGTGCTACTTAGGGATCATTGTACCAAAGGTTTGTCGTGGACTCATGGGCTTATTAGGCTCTAGACCTGAAAGCTTATGGTAATCACGTCACCCAGGTTTCTACCGCAGAAAAGGCTGCAGAAGTAGCATCAGATTGTCGGTTCCCTCCAGTCGGCAGAAGAGGGTTCGGAAGCGCTTACGGTCATACTAGCTGGAATATGTCAGTTCAGGAGTACTTGGCAAAAGCCAATGACAATATATTGTGTATAGTACAAATCGAGACGAAAGAAGGCATAGAGAACCTCGAGAAGATCGCAGCTGTAGACGGTGTCGGTAAGTAGTCGCCAATCCCATCCATGCTAGTTTTGACGAAATTGCAGATGTCCTACTGCTCGGTCCTGGGGACCTCTCGATGGCTTACGGATATTCAATGTTCCCTGAGCTACATCCGGAGGTAGAGAAAATGATTCAACGTGTGAAAGACGTTGCACATGCCCACGAGAAAAGATGGCGAGCTTATTCCAGCACTGTTTTGAGATTAATTGGCTGACGTCGATTTAGTATGATTTTTTGCATGACGGGAGAACAGGCAGCCCGAAGAGCGACGGAAGGCTTTGACATGGTGCGTCCTTATCACACTGGTCACCACTCGTGTTCACCTGGCTTCTAGGCGTGCCTTTCGTGGGACTCTGCAATGCTGCAACTGGGTCTTCAAAGTCATTTCGCGGAAGCTGTGCGTCTTACTCGGCGGGGAAAACTATGACACAATGAATATATAACTATCCATCAGCATTCAATTCAAGGGTTTATGCAGATAATGAAGGTACCCTTGTCTCCTTTCTGCGATCCGAAGGTCACCGACGGCCCCACTTGAAAGCAACTTTAGATAAGGCGAGAATACTCAGAATCACGACTCGGATATTGCCCAACATGAACATAAGTCTGAAGTCGATCAGCGTTTACCCTCTCTCCTCCCTTACAACGTCGAACCAGATGCTCGTCAGATCACGCCCACATGAAGGAAGCTACCAGTGAACCTTGCTTATAAAGGGGCCGACCTTCTGTTCGGACCGTTTGCCCAGTTATCTCGATGTACTTTCTTGTTGGCCGAATGAACTTGTGAATCGAGAATCGATTTCGAAGAGTGCACAGTATGGTGATTTGTTCAAGTCAAGGCCCAGGAACATTGGGTCATATGGTTGTGGATGCTTCTACTTCCAAAGGGGAGTACTTAAACATGACCTATCATGCCGAATATGCTACGTTCGGCTCAATGGTTCTCTTCTCCCAAGTGACAAACCTAAGACTCACCCTCACTGTTATTGCTTTTTTCACTTTCATCTGTCATGGAATCTTCCCAGACTGCAAGAATGGACCCCTCTCTAACCATCTGGTTTGTGATGCCAGCGCTCCTTCGATTGATCGAGCCAAAGCTCTAGCGGCCGAGTTGACTGTTGTGGAGCTCATCCAAAACATGATAAACGTGTCACCCGGCGTTCCCCGTCTTGGGCTACCCCCTTACAACTGGTGGAGCGAGGCATTGGTAGGTTTCATAAAAAATCACAGCTGACTTTCGTCCTGTCAAGAGCCCTTTCCTAATAATATCCTTATCGCAGCACGGCGTTGCCTCCGGCAACGGGGTAACTTTCGCAAGCCCAGGACAAGAATTCAGTTCCGCCACATCGTTCCCAGCTCCTATAACTTTGGGTGCAGCCTTCGACGACGAATTGATACATGCGATCGCCACCGTCATCAGCACCGAAGCTCGTGCTTTCAGCAATTTCAACCGGTCCGGTCTCGACTTCTTCACTCCCAACGTGAACCCATTCCGAGATCCCCGTTGGGGTCGTGGTCAAGAAACGCCCGGTGAAGATCCTTTCCATGTCGCTCAATACGCATTTCAGTACGTTACTGGACTTCAGGGGGGTGTTCCCTCTCCGGGGAAGTATCTCAAGACAATTGCGGATTGCAAACATTGGGCTGCGTATGATATCGAAACTACCCCCGAGGGTATCGATCGACATCGATTCAACGCTTTAGTTACTCAACAAGATTTGGCAGAGTATTATTCACCCCCTTTTCAAAGCTGCGTTCGGGATGCCAAAGTCGCTTCGGTTATGTGTAGTTATAACGAAGTGAATGGTGTTCCTTCCTGTGCAGATAGTTTTATATTACAAGATCTTGTGAGAGATTTCTGGGGCCTTGGGGAGGACCAGTGGATCGTGTCGGATTGTGGAGCGATTGACGATATATCCGATAGGCATCACTATACGGATACCAAAGTGAACGCGACTGCTGTGGCACTTCGTGCAGGGACGGATATCGAATGTGGGCATGCATATGCGAATAATTTGCAGGCGGCGTTGAACCAGTCCCTCGTCTCTGAGGATGATCTTAGGCGATCACTGATTCGTCAATTTAACTCGATGATAAGGTGCGTACCTTTGATTTGAAAGGATCCTCATAGCCAAAGACTTTGACTCCGCCTTAGATTAGGCTACTTCGACCCCCCTGAACAGCAGCCATACCGTCAATTGACCTGGACAGACGTCAACACTCCCGAAGCTCAACAACTTGCTTATCAAGGTGCCGTCGAAGGTATCGTTCTCCTGAAGAACGACGGAATTCTTCCACTCAACTCCTCCGCTGAAAAGATTGCGGTAATTGGACCATGGGCAAACGCCACGACTCAACTGCAATCCAACTACAACGGTATCGCCCCGTTCCTTATTAGCCCCTTCGCCGCTTTTCAATCCGCCGGATTCGACGTAGCGTTTGCGCAAGGCACGATTATAAATACCACATCTACCGTGAATTTCTCAGCTGCGTTGACAGCCGCCTCAGGAGCGGATGTGGTGTTTTACCTAGGAGGGTTGGATAATCGTGTCGAGAGTGAAGGACATGATAGGTTTGATATAGCCTGGCCAGGCAATCAACTGGAACTTGTAAACCAGCTAGCGGATTTGGGGAAACCGCTTGTGGTTCTTCAAATGGGTGGAGGTCAAGTTGATAGTTCTTCCCTTAAAAACGATAGCCGGGTGAGTTTTCACTTTTTGCCCTCGATATATACATCTCCTTACAATGACATCACTTGCGTAACCCATAAATAACAGATTAACGCCCTCATTTGGGGAGGTTACCCAGGGCAAAGCGGTGGCACTGCTCTCGTTGATATCATTACAGGAAAACAAGCACCCGCCGGTCGACTCCCATCTACTCAATACCCAGCTGAATATGTCAAACAGGTTCCGAGTACAGATATGACGCTTCGGCCTTCATTTTCAAATCCCGGACGAACGTATAAATGGTACACCAGTGAACCGGTGTTCGAGTTTGGGTTCGGACAACACTACACCACTTTTGACTTTACTTGGGAAGGAAGTGGACCGCAGGGTTATGATATTCAAGGTTTGGTCGGAGCAGCAAAGGAGCGCTACGCACACGTCGATCTCGCGATTCTGGACAGTTTTAACGTCTCAGTAACAAACACGGGAAACGTAACATCTGATTATGTTGCGCTTCTATTTGCACGTACGAGCGCAGGTCCCTCCCCAGCGCCAATGAAGGAATTGGTTGCGTATGCCCGTGTAAAGTCCATTCCACCCAGGGGGAGTAGAACCGCAGAGTTGAAGGTTACGCTTGGAGCGATCGCGAGAACGGATGAAGAAGGAAATCTCACGTTGTATCCCGGGAGCTATGAGGTTTTGTTGGATACGGATGGGGTAATTATGAAGACATTTGTGTTGAAGGGGAGTGAAGAGAGACTGTTGACATGGCCGGGACCTTCGATATAGTGCATTTGTAGTCCCAGTTTGCTGCTTACAAGTGATTTGTGGCCCATAGTCCGGAGGAGATACACTAGACTCCCAGCGAGAGGAATTCGCCCTTCTCTCACGACTCCATCCAGCCAGAGGAGCCAGGGGACTACGAGGAATATGATTTCGGCGGGATAAGGGTGGGTAAAGAGGGGTGTGACGGTTGTGAAGTACATCAGCACCCTAGATCAAAATAGTGACGGATAGGATGAATGTGGTCCCTAGTTAGTAACGGCGGAAGATGCGAAATGTAAATAGAATTAGCTCACATAAAACCATCCCAGCCCATTGCGATGATTGTTGTCACCACGAGCTCTACAATAGGCGGAACTGAGACCGGAAACATGGTTAGGGGACGTGCTCTGTGCTGAAGATGGGAAGACGCACTGTAACTTCCTTTTGTAAAATCAGTCATAGCCCGGACACATCCCGCAAGTAGTATGAGGGAGAACACAGACTTTCGTCCGAGTGTTTGATAAGCATCCGGATTCTCCATCACGAAAATGAAAGACCCATCAAGGCAATGTATAACCAGACGCGAATGCAGTTGAGGCACATATGAATTGTGGTTCCTTCTTTGCTTTCGTTCTTGTTTTCGTTAAAAAACCCCCAAGGCCTGCCTGAGTTGCAATGAGGAAGATTCGAGTTCAAAGTGGGCTAATAGGCGAGGCCTGTCGTGAGGATAATGTAGTACCGAGTAGAGGGACTCAAAGACAAGGATGATCAATGATCAATGATGAGGAGAGAAAGTATGGTCATCGCCACGATTCAATGTGTGCGATGTGCGGTATTAAGCGTGCGGGAAACCGCTTGGTGGGGAGAAATCCGTACAGAAATCAGATGACCTGTAAGTTCAACTGGATCAGTGCTGCTTCACCCACTCGCCAGCCTTCAATTGTCTTTTCGTTAATGCAGTAGTTAATCAATGAACATTACTGTTTGCCCGAATTTCATACCGACTGGAAAGATATCAGTTGGAATTTCGGGCGTATTAATATCTCAAGTGGTCGTCTTGATATCTAGATTTAGATACAACTAGTGGATAAATACTACGAGCATATTTTTGTCTTCCCGTACATACCTTTGCGTGCTAAGATGAATCCCGGACCCGGCGTTCGATGAACACTCGCCTTAGAATGGCGCGTGGGTAAATCATCTCTGAAAGAAGGGCCACTGCCCCGTGTCTGGCAGCGAGTTTGATGGGTCACCGCCTCTTTCGTTCGAGCCGTCACTTGAATCAAGGCTTTCGTCGTACGCCCCCATTCTTCGAATTTGCTATCGTACAACTCAAATTCGTCCTTTTGATGTCAGGATCATGTCCGATTCCTCCAGTCATCCCGCCACTGTACACCGGGAATATGGGTTACCCCCGGAGCTGGTCGACAAAATCATAGGACTCTGCAGCTATGATTGGAAGACGCTTCTTTCCCTCACGCTTATCTGCAAATCCTGGCTCCCACTGGTCCATGCCCATCTATTCGACAGGATAAGAATTCAACTCCAGCCCCGCAACGAGCAGGAACGTCGACTCGACAAGTCCAACAAGGTTCTTAATTCAAGTTTGGAAAAATACATTCGCCATGTATCACTTGAATTCAACAGCAAAAACTTCAGTGCCGAAAAGGAGGTGGAATATATTACCAATCGAGTCAACAAGATCCGAGACAGGAAATCGGGCAACATATTGACCAGTCTATGTATCGACTACTATGATCGGCCAGACTTTGCCCCATATCAAGGCCTGTTTAAATCCCTACCATCTTTGGGCTCCTTCGTGAGTATCGTTGAACTCAATATATGGCTCAACGGAGGAAAAGTCCCAGCAGAAATGTTTCGCTTCATATGTTCGTTTCCCCACCTCCAAATCCTCGGTGTATATATCTATTCCGTCGAATATCCAAGCGAGGTTCCAAAAACTACTCTTCCACCGTCTCTCAAATCGATTCATCTTGACCTTCCAAGCGCGGGCCAAAGAGCAAATGATTACCCTTACGAATGGTTATCGTTGCAATCTCCGGCAGAGGCAATTTCCGAACTGTCTCTTTTTAGCATCTGGTCGTTGAATTTGAACGCCTGTACCGCCTTGTTCTCGAAGAGTTTGAGAGCTCTGGACATTGGGTTTGACATTCAGTCTCCAGCACCCGTACCACAACGTATGTCACTCATTGTTTCTCATTACGACCATCATTTCTCATCGACTCCGGTTACGGTGTAGATTGCAATCTCTCCCCTTTTGAAGTCCTCGAATCTTTGACATTTGTCAATCCGTCAAGCGAGCATCATTTCGAGACAATCCGTCTACTCCTTGAAACTGTCTCTTCATCCCATTTGCGAACATTTAGCATGATGGACATGAGCATAGGTCCTGGCAAGCCCCGCGGTCCTAGGCATTCAGTTCAAGGACGGCTGAGAAATTTGGATGTCATCCTCGCAACTGAGAAGTTTAGCAGGGTTACTGTTGAGATTCATTTTTCGGTCACAACGGAAGCCTTCCCCTTTTACGAGCAGACGGCAAAGAGGTGCTTCGAGAAGTGTCTGAAGCAGGATCGGTTCATTGTGCTCAGGTGGTTAAAGCATAGACCGAGAAGGAGGAGTTGGACTGACTGGGGTATTTTTGAAAGTGGGATGAAATTCTACGATTGGACGTACTATTAGTTTTGATAAAGTATAGATCTGACATACAAAATCAAATCCAGAACTGTACTCCACGGCATCAAGTGCTCTGTGCGATTGGTTCAACGTCTTGCACTTTGACCTTCTTTTTATTCCCCGCCATAAATCTCGAAACCCTTTCAATATTTCTCCTTTTGGCTGTCTTCTACAACGAAACGAACATGAAGGGTATAAGAAACAGCAGAGATTGTTCAACTTTCAAGAGGAACAAGGTTATGGAAGCGCAAAATTAGCCTGATGTCAACTTTCTCCAATAGATTTTATTCTATCCCCCACCTACAGAGAGTTTCGATATTAATTCATTTTTTCCTTCCTTGGTGAGCTTAGCGCTATAGGAGAGCTTAGATCAGTGAACGGATAGTAGTCCACCAGTCTACCCTGCCTGGAATTGAGGCGATATGATATGTTTGACTCCCATAGTGAGCCGATGATTTTGGTTCATTTTTTTTGTTCTGGTTGAGCTGGGAATAGTCAAGTTGAAATGTTGAGTGAGGAATGGGCTGAGGTAAAGGAGACAATAGGTCTAAAAGCACATGCAGTGAAATTGAGGTTTCCTCAGTTTACTCAAGTCCTCGACTGTTGAGTGAGAGGTTGCAGCCTCTAAAAAATGCATGAATTTACTAATGGCAGGCTACAGCCAGAAATAAGGATAGAGGCGGGAGGGAACTATCACAGCTAGCAGAGTTGACTACAAACAGTAGTCCTCAGTGCTCCCACAAGTGGGTAGTTGAACAGTTGTTTCACTATGGGTGAAGGGAGAATAAACTGATCAAGCTGGTGATCATACCCATGGTTGACTCTGTAGTATACCACTGGACCTATATATTCCACTCATCCAGAAGCATGAAGGAGTACATGCAAGGATCAGCCATCAAATTTGAAAAGTGGGGATGAAGATCAGACAAAAAAATAGACAGAAGCTTCCCTCACACCCTCACAATCACCCTTGAGCATCTTTTTTGTTTCTGGGTTGATTTTGTATAGCTGGGTTGTCATCACCCAATCTAGATCTGAGAGCTCGAGGAATATGGAACCGAAAATGCTTATTATATTCATTTTCTTTGGTTTGGGTTTATATATAAGCCTGTGTATGTTGACTAGTAAAAACAAGTTTTTAGACCACAACAATCCAGAGGGACTTAGTGGGATGAATATCTTCAATGCTTTTGCCCTAATTCTTCAGTGTCTCCTTGTTGAAAGACAATTTATTTCAGATCTCCCGAGATCTTTTGTCAAGACTTTGGTCTTTTTGTTAGGTCATTTGGCCTTTTGTTAGACCTTGGTCTTTTGACAGTGCTTTGCACTTTTGCAGACTTCAGTCTCTTTTGTAGGGTTTTGTCCCTTTTGTAGATCTTCTGAGATCTTTTGCAGACTTCGGTCTTTTGTCAGGTCTTTGTGCCTTTTATTAGTGCTTTCCACTTTTGTTAGCCTTTGGCTTTTGTTTGCATTTGCAAAACCCAGATACACACCCAGGTACTACCTACAGAGATCTATATTTGATCTACAAAGGTTACAGATACATATCAAGATATCAGATAACAATAGAATAGGCAAAACCTTTGCCAAGCCATACACACCCTGCACCCATTTAGTTGAGTTTGAGTGTGGTTTAGTTGTTCTTGACTATTACCATATCCTAAACTTAGCATAACACCAGACTACACTACAACTGAGTGTATGTTAAACTCCAGCTAGAGAGTAACCAGCCATCTCCTGTATCTGGTTAAGTGCTATGTATATCTCCTCTTGTAACTTTCACCAGTTGAATTATATACTAATATGGAGTTCTAGATTGGACTAGGCTCATGACCTTTGCCAGACATCAAATTATATCAAAGGCTAAACAGTGAAGTTCACTGATAACTAGAGGCTTCTGGCCACGATGGGGTGGAGATCTGGTTGAAAATGCAGTGGTTTTCTGCTCAAAGCCATTGCTTCAGAAGAATGGGCTGGAAAGAAGGGGCCTATTTCTATCCTGGTAGAGAGAAGTTGATCTGGAGGATAGCTAAGATCAAAACAGGTGTGTGAGATTTTGAGGTTTGAGTACAGATAATGAGAGCGGTTTGTTCTACTGTCTGAACTGTTAGGTTGTCTGAGCTAGAGCAAACCGATGCTCTAGCAGGTATTTTTATTCTGCTTAAATACCTACTAAAGTATCTAGAAAGTTCTACTAGTATCTATATAGATGAGTAAGGTAGCAGGGTAATTACAAATATGATTGATAAGTGAGCATTGCGCGTCGTACCGAATGCCGTAGAATCCCCGCGAAGGTACTCGCACAGGTGAGTTGCACCATGCCCAAATTCCAACAAGGTGTTTCAGAGACAAAACGATTTCAGTTTTCAGAATCCTTTGCCAGACATTTGTATGAGATTCTCTGGAGGCTCTGAGTATAGCTAGGACCCAAACTAGTGTTTCAGAGGCCAAAAAAAGGGCTAATTTTTTGAAAAAGATCTCCAGAGGTATGTATCTGTGAAGGGTGTCAGAAGTCCACTGATAGATATATACCTTGCCGGCAGGTACCTACCAAATATGGAGGTATGATGGTAGGACCCCCTACTTAGGCCCAACATATACGTGGTACAGCTACAGCTAATTAGGCCCAGTTTGGTAGGTGCCTGAAGTGCTACCAAGTGAGTGGTATGATACCATGGTAGGACCCCCTAGTTGGGCCCATCTTTCCAGTGTTAGAGTTATGCCTAATAAGGCCTAGTTTGATAGGAGCCTGAAGTGAAACCACTTTGATTTAACCCTCTCATTGCAGTGAGGAATGCTTTAAACAAAGTTCATACATTTACTGGGATATAACACTTAGGCCTTCACCCTCAAACCCTGGGATCAATGTACAAATGGTACACTGGTGAAGCCATGTTCAAGTTTGGGTTCAAACTACACTACACCACTTTTGACTTCTCTTGGGAAGAAAGTAGATCTGAGAGCTGTTAGAATTTGAGGTTTGTCTTGCTAACTGAGTTGTTAATTGGCTTTAGCTAGAGGCAAACCGATGCCTCAAGCAGGTACTTTTATTTAGCTTTTATACCTACTTAAGTATCTAGAATGTTCTACATGTATCTACAAGTATCAGTAATAAAGTGGAGTAAATTAGTAATAACCTTGGCAAAAGAGTATGTACTCTGAGTCATACAGAATACTGTAGAATCCTGTTGAAAGGACTCGCACAGGTGAGCTGCACCATGCCAGATTTCAACAAGAGCTATGATATTCAAGCTTTTGGTCAGGGCAACAAGGAGATGCTATGCATATGCTGATCTCGCAGTCTTGGACAGCTTCAATGTCTCAGTAACGAACACAGGAAACGTAACGTCTGATTATGTTGCGCTTCTATTTGCACGTACGAGTGAAGGTCCTTCCCCGGCGCCAATAAAAGAATTGGTTGCGTATATCCGTGTCAAGTCCATTCCACCCAGGGAGAGTAGAATTGCAAAGTTGAAGGTTACGCTTGGAGCGATTGCGAGGACGGATGAAGAAGGACATCTCGTGCTATATCCCGGGAGCTATGAGATTTTGTTGAATACAGATGGGGTAACCACATGAAGACATTTGTGTTGAAGGGGAGTGAAGAAAGGCTGTTGACATGGCCGAAACCTTCGAAATGGTGCATTTGTAGCCCCAGTATGCTTTGCTGCTTACAAGGATTTAAGGTCCATAGTTTGGAGGCAATACACTAGACTCCCAGCGAGACGAATTCGCCCTTCTCTCATGATAATCGCGGTTCGGAATCGCCCTGTCCAGCCCCCCTTCCCTGTAACCACGCCACGAACTCAAGATCAGAATCACTGTCAAAGTGATCCACCCTATCCAAGAGAAGGCTAATAAAGCTGATAAAAGTCGGCACGCCTCAAATTCTTGACAGGTGTCAATGTCAGGGAAGTCGGCGGATGTAGCTGCGGCCCCTCCGAGCCAGAGGAGCCAGAGAACTACGAGAGATATTATTTCGTCACGGTAAATGTGGGGAAAGAGGGGTGTGAAGAAGGTGAAGTATACTAATAGCCTAAAGCCACAATGGCGATGGAGTGACCAGTTAGTAACGAGTGATAGATGTGAGTTGGAATAAATCGGCTCCTACATATAGCCACACCAGCCCATTGCGAGAATGGTCGTTACCAAGACCTCTACAATGGATGGATCTGAACTCGAGGTTAGAGGGTGGTATGAGTTTTTACAGTGAAGACACGACGTACTGTAACCTCCCAATTCTTTGTCCGTAAGAGTAATTCTAGTAGCACATATTGAAAACAGTATGAAGGAGCATACAAGCTAAGATCCAGGTATTCGATAAAAAACGAACTCAACGTCCGCGGAAGACTCACCAAAACGGTATATAACCCAACACGAACTCTACTGAGGTCGATGTAAGCTGCCATCCGTGATATTCTTGGTTCCTATGTGTTGAAAAATCTCCCAATGCCAGCCTGGGGTGGTGATAAATGGCGGTTCCAGTCTGCAGTCGGTTTAATACTCAAAGCGTGTCATGGATGCCGATGACTAATCTGATCCCCATTTAGACCTTCAAGAGTCGTACATCGTAAGCGGATCGCGGCCTAAGGGTTCTTCGGGCTTTTGCAACGTTAAGGTTTGTTAGATCGAAGGAGCCCCAGGTTACCCTGACGATGAGGAGAGGAATCAGGATGATAGATGGGGGGAAGACTCATGGTGGGAAAAGTCAGCGGCGATCAGGCAAAAACGAAAGATAAGATAAGCGAAAAGGGACTGCAAGCCAGCGCTTAAGCCCCAAATTGGAAGCAGCGTCCATGGATCTCTTTCCGCCTATTACTATCGCGCCTCCCTTCTTGGGCAAAATTCGTCAAAGAAAAAAAACAATCGGCAGCCACCGCTCCTTGAAATCCAGTGATATCTGTCACAAAATCTGGCACGTTAAGTAACATCATCAACTCGGATGGCTTGACGACGACTGGGTGCCGAAGTAGACGAGAAGGATGAGTGTAGTTATTTGACATATGTACTGGCTATCGACCCACATTCGATACTTGGTCATATGGTGTTCAAACACAAATTTATTTCGTTATTCCGAGGGATGAATTGACTTTTCCAGTTACTTGGTCATCAACAGCAGCCTTACTAGTAGGAATCAACTTTTCCGGTTCTGTCACTATAACGATTTGGAATTGCCGTGCCCAACCCACCAGTCCTCCGGCTAGCCAAAGGGCTAACAATCAAAAGCACTGTCAGAGTGATCCAACCCAACCAAGAGAAGGCTAATAAGGCGGATAAAAGTCGACATGCTTCAAGGGCTTGACAGCGGTCGATGCCCATGAACCCAGCAGATGTGGCAGCGGCTCCACCCAGCCAGAGGAGCCAGAGGACTACGAGGAATATGATTTCGTCGCGGTAAAGGCGGGGAAAGAGGGGTGTGACGGTTGTGAAGTACATCAGCACCCTAGATCAAAACAGTGATGGACAGGATGAATGTGGTCCCTAGTTAGTAACGGCGGGAGATGCGAAACGTAAATAGAATTGGCTCTCACATAAAACCAGACCAGCCCATTGCGATGATTGTTGTCACCAAGAGCTCTACAATAGACGGAACTGAGACCGGAAACATGGTTAGGGGACGTGCTCTGTGTTCTGTGATGAAGATGGGAAGACGTACTGTAACCTCCCAAATTTCTGTTTGTGAAATCAGTCATAGCGGCACATCCCGCAAGTAGTATGAGGGAGAACACAAGCTTTGGTCCGAGTGTTTGATAAGCATCCGGATTCTCCAGCACGAAAATGAAAGACCCACCAAGGCAATGTATAACCAAACGCGAATGCCGTTGAGGTCCATATGAGATGTAATTCCTTCTTTGCTTTCGTTCTTTATTTTCGTTAAAAAACGCCCAAGGCCTGCCTGGGTTGTAACGGGGAGGGGTTGACTTCAAGGAGGACTAATGGACGAGGCCTGTCGTGAGGATAAACCGGCTGAGCTGGCGTGCTTTTAAACTTCGAGAACTCATCACGTCGGAAAGGAATAGCAAAAGATCTTCCGTTTCATGGAAAAAAGGCTGGGTTACTATAGTACCGAGTAGAGGGATTCAAGGATGATTATCGATGAGGGAGTAGAGAACGCATGGTCATCGTCATGATTCAATGTGTGTGATGTGTGGTATTAAGCGTGCGGGAAACGATCAACTGAAACCTGGGACTGTGTGGACTACACAGGGTTGTTGATAAATGTTGCATGGCAACGTTGTTTTCAAGGAGGGTGCCGAATCTGAGCGATCGCAATCAGTTTGCAGGATATGAGGCCTGAGGCCTGAGGCATCACGCGGGTCCTGCGGAAGAGAGACCGGGGTATTGAAACTGATAAAGGTTCGTACTAATCCGCGTCGAGGTGTCATTAACTTGACAGGAAGGATCACTAATATTCGTACTGGATCGTATCCACATGAACGTTAACACCCGCCTTAAAATGACGCGTGGGTAAATCATCCTTAGACCACTACATAGAACGGAGGTGCCTGGCACAGGGTTTGATGCATAATACATTGATAGCTGCCTCTTTCACTCGAGCCGTCACCTTGATGCTTTAGTCGTACGCCCCCATTTTCCGAA
The DNA here is from genome assembly GCA_014904975.1 of Marasmius fiardii PR-910. Taxonomy (NCBI): domain Eukaryota; kingdom Fungi; phylum Basidiomycota; class Agaricomycetes; order Agaricales; family Marasmiaceae; genus Marasmius; species Marasmius fiardii. Next base: position 21,487 of record MU128026.1, on the reverse strand, counting down.
TCGGTTCCAGTAGAAATCTCAACTCCCTTTTATCCCAGGGTCATGCCCCATCCCGGCACTGGACGTGAAGAGTATAGCGTACCCCTGGAGCTGGTCAATAAAATCATAGGATTCGCCAGCTACAATTGGAAGACGCTTCTTTCCCTCACACTTATCTGCAGGTCCTGGCTCCCACTCGTTTATGCCCATCTATTTGACAGGATAAAGAGCCAGCTTCAGCCCCACCACGAGCGGGAACGTCGACTCGGCAGGTTCAACAAGTTTCTTAATTCAAATAAATCCGTCATATATCACTTGAATTCAACAGCAAAAAACTCAGTGCCGAAGAAGAGGTGGAATATATTGCCAATGGAGTCAACGGGATCCGGGATAGGAAATGGGGCAACATAGTGACCAGTCTATGTATCGGCTACTATGATCGACCAGACTTTGCCCCATATCAAGGTCTTCTTAAATCCCTACCATCTTTGTGCTCCTTTGAGAGTATCGTTGAACTCAAGTACGGTCAACAGAGGAACAGTCTCAACAGAGATGTTTCGCTTCATATGTTCATTTCTCCACCTCCAAATCCTTGTCGCATATATCGATTCCGTCGAATTTCCAAACGAGGCTCCGAAAACTACTCTTTCGCCGTCTCTCGAATCACTTCATCTTGACCTTCCAAGCGGGGCTACAGAAGAGATGATTACCCTTACAAATGTTTATCATTGCAATCACCGGCAGGCGCAGTTCCCGAACTGTCTCTTTTTAGAATCAGGTCGTTGGATTTGTACGCCTGTACCACCTTGTTCTCGAACAGTTTAAAAACTCTGAACATCAGGTTTGGCTATGACTCTCCAGCACCCGTACCACAACGTATGTGGTTTCGTTATGACCATCATTTCTGATAACTCCGGTTACGGAGCAGAGCGCGATCTCTCCCCGTTTGAGGTTCTCGAATCCGTGACCTTTGTCAGTTCGTCAAGCGAGCATCATTTCGAGACAATCCGTCTACTCCTTGAAACTGTCTCTTCATCTCATTTTCGAACGTTTAGCATGGTGGACATGAGCATAGGTCTTGGCAAGCCCCGCGGTCCTAGGCATTCAGTTGAAGGACGGCTGAGAAATTTGGATGTCATTCTCGCAACTGAGAAGTTTAGCAGGGTTACTGTTGAGGTTCATTTTTCGGTCACAACGGAAGCCTTTCCCTTTTACGAGCAGACGGCAAAGAGATGCTCCGAAAAGTCTCTGAAGCAGGGTCGGTTCCTTGTGCTCATGTGGAAACATAGAGCGAGAAGGAAGAGCTGGTCTGACTGGGGCACCTGTGAAAATGGAATGAAACTCGATGATTGGAAGTATTACTAGTGTTGATAAAGTATAGATGTGTTGTACATACCCTCAGATCCGGAACTTGTCATCAGATACTCCGAGCGATTGGTTCAACGCCTTGCTTTTCGAATTTCGTTTTTTTACTCCCCGCCATGAGTCCCAGAGCCCCTTCAATACTTCTCCACTTGACATGTCCCCTGTATCGACAAGCAGCAGATTTTCGAATTGTTAAGTGGAACAAGTTTAAGGAACTGGCAGGCTGACAACGTATTTAGTCTATCCGCAATCGACGGCAGAGAGATATTATTTCGTTTTTCCCTTTCTCCTTTCCCCTCAAACGGGTGCCTTTGACGATCATAGGTTATCGCATTGCTCTCGGGTGAGCCGCGGTGCTATAGGGGTGGAGATTAGAGAATGATGTTCGAATGACAGGAGGGGTTCCGAAACGCAGTTTTACAACGCGCTGGACGGCGGCAGCGGTGAGGAGCACCATCAGAATGAGTCTCAAGGAGTGCCTCACAGACTAATAGAAATAAACGATAGCAATCAAGAGACGGAGTGGAAAGTAGAAAACTAAAATAGGGTTTCTGCACGCTCACAGCGACAGGCGCCGATTTGGCAGGCTGTTCCTTAGAGGTTAGGACAACCTTGGTATATAATGCCTCCGCGCCTCTTTCAGTACGACATTCGCTGCGGTCGGTACGAAGACTACACGTTATCCCTTAAACCGGCACCCAATCGAGGTAAAAATTCGTTTAGGCAAAGTTGCTAAGAGGAAAGATGCTGGAAGCGATGAAAAGGATGGGACTCACATGCACACGTCACGTTTGTTGGGGTTATGATAGGTGCACATCAGTCATTGCGAACAGATATCGCTGAGCTGTGTGGGAAACACAGCTTTGATATCCATCAGATCAAGCAGACCTTAAAATCCTGCATCGTGGCCTCGATAAAGAACAACACTCATTTCAAATCGTAATCTGAAAGACATGTCCAACCCTTGAAGCAGTCTTGTGTGATCTGAGGTTACCAAACTTTAGAGTCAGAGAATGTTGTCCCCTTCTGATACAGACCACCCCTTTTGCATGACCAACTGTCAAAGTTAGCGTTAAAGTCATTATAAAAATTCCTGGACAGCAACCAAACATATCATTCATGACTCTGTTACATGCTATGATATATGTTTGTTGATCATTCTTCGCTATGGTGTTCTACTGCGATATGGGCCACCATCGAGAACAGACCACAAGTTTCTTACCGCTCTCAAGAGACCTAATGTTGTGACCTGACCCGATTTCAATTGTTCCGATAGTACTGAATGAAAAATAGTTCCTTACTGATACCAGGAAGGATTCTTAAGGGTATATAAACAGCCTTATAGTAGAACATTGCTCAAGTCACTCCATTTCCACTTAACTCTGATCTTATTACAAGCACTCTGTTGTCTTGGTAATGTCATCTACAGCTGACCTTGAAGAGGCCTTAGCACCTTTTCTCAGTGCTAAGATCATAATAACTTATCCAATTTCTACACTCTCTGTTTGTAGTCTTTGTTTATCTGAATATCAACCAATGCAGCATGCTGATTAAACACTTCATAGGCAATGTTTGTCTTGTATGGTGTGTAATCCCTCACTTTATTTTTGTGACAGTCATATTGATTCAACTACAGGAATATACTGTGTTGTGTTTGGATTATCAATCCAAGTACTCTTTTGCCAAAAGAGTTCTGCCCACAAGTTATATCAGGGATGCACCATAGCTCTCTTCATACTGGCAACTGTCTTTACCATTATTGAGGCTTGGGCAATTTGCCGACAAACCTTGCTTGCCTTCCATGCTGCAACAACAAAAGATTATACTTCTTATCTTCAGTATGGTCATGGAGATGATGGAAAAACCGCTTGGTTGTAAGTCAGGGCATTTTGACAATCTTGCATGACTCACAGCAGCCTCCCATCCCAGTGCAGTCCAGGACATTATTTCCACTTTAATGAAGTAACTACACAAAACTTATAGCCAAGATTTCTGCAATTGACTGTTGTCTATTGAATTTTTTGCAGTTCAATAGCTGACACAATGCTTGTAAGTGGCATGATCAGTATCGAGACAGTAATGCCAAAAGTGCTTTCAGATTCATCGCTGTTATATTATCTTCAATTCTAACAAATTAGTCTTGTATCTACTGGCTTCTTTTTCCTTTATTTTCAATGGTTGGTTTTTATGCTATATTCCAGGTCCTATTTCCACTGATAAGGCATTTTCTATACAGGTATTGATTTTGGGGTTGCGATTCCTGGAATAATTGGATATGGAAGCTCTTCACAACGTTACAATCTATCTCTCATTGAGAAGACTGAACAAATTGATGAAGGAATAGTAATATGTGTTGTTGCTTTTCAGATTGTATTGACACTCTTGACTGGTGAGCTTACTAATCATTTTCTGGATTCAAAAGTCAAAAATGACTTGTTTTGTCTGATGAAGGAGGACGAATTTGGTGGATTACTTCTGAAGCAAGGAAGCTGGGAGAAGGGACAACAGGCTCAAGATTCAATGATATTGTGGCTATTATGTGGGTTTCCTGACCTGTATGCAATATTTTATACTGACTACAAATGGTCTGAATAAGTATTGAATCAGCATTGCTCTATGCAGGTGCTCTGTTGACTTTTGTATTACTGGATGATGTGGTATGGGCTTCTGCAGCTGGACAGTTTCTTCCCTTTGATATGTCAGTTGTTACAACCCTAACATCTGTAAGTAATCCCACTGAATACTATTTATATGTATATGATTTAGATTTATCTTTTTAGGGACTTGCTCCTACAATGGTCATTGCCCGAATAGCCTATGGCAAATCTGTAGACAGTATTCAACAGGAATTGTCAACATTTCGCATTGCTGATAACAGGGCTAGTCAACAGAGGTCTATTGTCACAAGGCAAACCCCTGTTGACCTCCACACCCAATCCCAGTGTTATACAGGGGACCTGCAAGGAGAGGGAAACCTGCAAGTTATTTGTGGGGCAGGTGAAAAGGTTTAGATTTTATAATTTATAGAGTATAGATGAGATGGACACTTTCAATCAATGACTCCAATCATTGTTCACCTTTTATTCTATGTTGTTTTGCTTCTGCATAACTATTTGGATGTTTCCTTGCTATCCTGCTCTTGTTTGACTACATAGCCTGAGTTTCCTTTATCTATAGTATGGGAACTTTACCTTTTCTGATATAACCTATGAGGTAGCTTACTTTCTGTGGCTCATTTACATCAAATAGCCAGTCAAGGTGGAGAATCATTGCTATTCCTGATGTCCAAGACTAGGTAGGATACTCCAAATCCCCTTTGACCTGCTAAATCATTTCAGCCTTTATTCATCAAATTTTGCTTCCGTTAGAATCGAACCAAACCACAAACTACTGGGGTACCACCAGTGCACCTGACTCCTGATGCCCAGATCATTTCTGCTTCAAGAGCTTCTAGTTGGTTGGATGGAATATCATTTTTAATTGCCGGTACCATGTGCCGAACAATTACGCCAACTGAAGACGGTGTTGTTTTTGGATGAATTATATGGCTGATTGCATTAAGTCTTCAATGAAGCCATCTGCAGCTGGTACCTAGCCAGGAGCTCTGTTAGAGGAGCTGGATTTTCATATCTATGTCGGGTCTATTAGCATATAGACAATTACCTGATGATTTTTACAGTGGGGGGTTCAAATATTTTGGTTGATTTCCCTTACCCGCTAAGAGATGGGCAGAAATTGAAACCTGCCCGTAAAGGTATACCTTGTTCACTTTCCAGAAGCCTGTTATATCGGACCTGCTGATCTTCACCGCGAGGAAACGCACTACTGCACTGAGTGTGGGGGCCTTCATATACACCTGACTTGCTAAGTAATCTCTTTCCAAGAGGATCAATCACCACCTAGCGGCATCACTTGGAATCCATGAACTTAAACTCATGCTTATTGTTTCAGGATTCTGTCTAGTCACTGACAGTACTCATTCAACCAGATATTCCTGTATCTGGTAATAGAGGATTGGAAGACGCTGCTTTCCGTTACGCTTATCTGCACTCATGTCTTTTTATGAAAGATTAGACTTGTGCGGATATGGTGCGCCGTGAGCTCATCTGTTATGGATGATGAGTCGTCCCGAGGTCGAAGATGTATGTTGGTATAATCCCAAGTACTAGCCCCGATTGCCGATCAGAATCAAGGTACACGAAAGGTTACGATACATCATACGTTCCTGGTCAATACATCCGAGTTCACCGTTGTCACCGATGTCGGCTCCAAACGATGCAACAGATACAAGTGATGCCCGCAGGTGATTCTGACTCTCCGATCCTAAGCGAGCATATGAGTCAGGCTGAAAGTTGGTGAGGGAAGAGGATGGTAATGTTAAACTTGGCTAGCTGCTCATCAAGCTCTGTATACACGTGCACACAAACATCAGAAACAGATCCTGATACTTAACAAACGACCCCGGGTATGCTCAAATCCATCACAGCCAAGAAATAGCTGATATCATGTGGGGCCTCATTAAGGCCCTCATCAATTGACTCTCATCGGTACACAAAGAGGTGGCCGCTACCAGTCCGGAGTTTCGTGGGTCACCACTTGTTTCGCTCAAACCATCATCTGGGTTAATACTACGAACGTAGGTCCGCATACTCCACCCCTGGGCTCAACGGAAATATCAGCTCAAAACCACCCTTTTTGTTTCAGGCTCAATGTCCAGTCATGCTTGCAGCCCAGGTCATGGATTACCCGTGGAGCTCGTCGACAAAATCATAGACTTTTGTAGCGACGATTGGAAGACACTCCTTTCCATCACACTTATTTGCAAGACCTGGCTTCCACTCGCTCATGCCTATCTTTTCGACAGGATAAGAGTTCGTCATCCCTTACACGAGCCGGGACATCAGTTCGACATATGCAAAAAAGTCCTCGATTCGAATATGGCAAAATACATTCGCCATGTTTCACTGCATTTCCAAGGTCCAGTCACTCCCGGAGAGGAGGTTCAATACATTACCGATGCAGTCAACCGGATTAGAAACTCGTCCAATGTGTTGACTAGTTTGGGAATCCACTACCATGAACAACCAGAACTTACCCCTTTTCAAGGCACTTTAGAGTCACTACCATCTTTTGGCCCTTTCACGAACATCGTTGAGCTCAATTTATGGCTCAAAGGAGGGAAACTCACACCAAACATGTTGCATTTTGTATGCTCTTTTCCCCACCTCCAGGTCCTTGGTGTGTATCTGTGGGAGGTCGCACTTTCGAATGGGATCCCGAAAGCCACCCTTCCGCTGTCTCTTAAATCGATCCACCTTAACCTTCTAGATGGAGGCTCAGGAGCAGATTACCTTTACAAATGGTTATCATCACAATCTGCGGCAGTCTCCGAGCTCTCTCTATTCGGAATCAAGTCGTTGGATTTGAACGCTTGTGTTACTTCATTCTCAAAGAGCTTAAGAACTCTGAATATCAGTTTTCATTATGGGCCTCCAATGCTTAAACCACGGGGTATGTGTTTGTATTGTTTTTTCCATGAGCTTATCATTTCTGACCAAATTGGTTTTCCTCATGTAGATTGTGACCTTTCCCCTTCTCAGGTTCTGGAGTCTTTGACATTTCGTGGTCCCTCCAGCGAATGCCATTTTCAGGCCATCAGCCTAATGCTGGAAACTGTTTCGTCACCTTATTTTCAAACCCTGAGCATGACCGACGTGAGCATATGTCCTATTAGTTCTCACAGTCCCAAAGCTCTACTAGCTCAAAGGCAGTTCAAAAATTTGGATGATCTCCTTGCAACTGAGAAGTTGAGCAGAGTTACTGTTGAGATTCACTTCTCTGCCCCAAGGAGAGATTTCTATCTTTACGAGCAGACGGCCAGGAGGTGTTTCGGGAGATGTTATATGCAAGGTCGTTTGGTTGTGCTCGGGCTCAAGCGTAAACCTGTACGGAGGAGATGGACTAATTGGGGCATTTTCGAGTTTGGAATGAAACTTCATGATCAGATGTACTACTAGTCACGGTATCAAAGTGTAACCTTGATTAAGAACTGCAATGTACGACTCTCAATACCATGGGTGGGATGCTCCCAGAATCTGTTTCATCTTTCCTTTTTCTGACTATCTCCTGGTGCAAAATGAGGGTATGGTAAGGGGCACCTTTGCTGAAATATATAATGAAAATTAGCAACATGGGTGTTAGCAGGCACGAAAGGTAGACTCATCTTCCCAGTTTTGGGCCTTCAGTCGCATCCGCAGGTCCTTGGATCCGGCTACCGAGCGTGTTTAGACTCTTTGATTTTTTAATCGGTTTCCTCCGGGTCTAGGAATCGACGGGGAACAGACAATGTTGAGAAATGTTTCATGGCAGTACAATTGAAGCTTGTAAAAAAGTCCACAAGATTCCTGCAGAGGCCAGTGCACAAAAGATGAAGAAAGACTGCCTTGAATTGCAATATTCTGCAACTTCTGAGTTGTTCAGACACAAAAAGGCCTGCCTTATCTTATCATATTTGTCCTGAGCCAAGTCATCGAATTAATTCTGTTCTATCATGCTTGTAACTCAGAAATCAATACCAATATTGTGATAAAATCCTGTCTTTTTTTTACTGCATTTTTGGCCTGGTATCAGGAGCAATATGAGGAGAAATTCACACTTTCCCATCTTTCTGATATTTTTCTGTGTCCAGCCTGTGAAAAAAGACTACATTCATCCTTGTTGGATTTCCAGATGTGAGTGGTTAGATGATGAGGCATAAGGTAGGTTTGCAATTTCACTGAATGGCAAGATTGGCTTGAATTAGGGCAAATGGAGCCCCATGTCTGTTTCATATTTATATACTCTACAATAAGTAAGAATGCTGAGTAAAAAGCTTGGAGCTTGAGTCACTACAGAATTTTCTAGAATACCAGTGAAGATACTCACACAGGCTTGATGATTCCACAGCGTTAATCTCAACAATCCTCACTCCTTGCAATCTAATTTCAAGGGGGGAAAGTTAATTTTCATCGTCATAAATTTGACCTTAACTTCTGCAAACCTATTCAATAATTCCAGTTCAACCCTGGCAGAAATCTTCTGATTCAACTGAATCAACTGATCATCTTTTCTTCAACAATGTTCAAATCCTCCTTGCATTCTAGTTTCCGGCTAATCTTTATTTGAACCGGGTAATGGCTCTGACAGGTCTATTGCAGCTGGGTTCATGGTTTCCTCAATGATCACCGACTAGAATAGATTCATTCAGGGTTGAAGAATCGCAATAAGGAACTACATTTTAGGGTACTCTACAGTGTCCGTGACATGTCGGATTCGATAAATACCACTGGGCTCATTAAACGATGTTGACATATATCGTGTCGTAGGATGTGGTAGGTGTAAGTGATGCCTGCAGATAATCCCCGAAAGCCGGTCAATACTCACGTTTCATCTAATTCCGAACCAAAATGAAAACTCACCCCAATCAAATCAAATTGCGTCAACGAGATCTGCGCTATACCTTTTCCAATGTTGCTCGGAATGTTAACCGTGTAGTTCTGATGAGGTGGGAGCCGAGGGTAGTCGAGCTTATATTGAGGGTTGAATGGACCATAGTATAGGATTCTTCCGATTCCTCCGTCTGAGGGTGCGCTACAGGGATAGGAAGCACAGCTAGCGAGGCCGAGGACAATTGCTACTTCTAATGCGCTGGATTGAAAGTTCTGTAGAAAGAGCCTGCAGTGAGTACGCGTAAGTATGGAAAGGGGTACAACGAACGGGACGGTCAACTTCAATTAAGAGATCTTGTCCTGCGGTAACATCTGAGCCGTTTTTCGGGAAACCAACAGAGGCTCGTTGAGCAGCGGCAGAGGTGGCGGCAAGAACGGCGAGGAGGGCGGAAGCGTAGAATTTCATTTCTGAAGGTCCTTTGAAAAGATGCGAGGGGTACGCACTCGGGGATGGAAGGAACTGAGGGTCTTTGAAGGACGCTTTTTATACTTTTTCCTTGCCTGCCCTGGTTAAATTGCTTTTCCTTGTGGTCTAATTTTGGAATACCGAGACGTAATTTATGATCGAGAGGCGTGAGCATTGGCCCACTTCCGGACCAGTGCGAGAGAGCTTGGGCGACCAAACATGGTTTTGTTTGCACCCAGACTCATCTCTCCTCCCTGACGCGAGACAGCATAGACGAGAGGCGCTGGGTGAATTGGTGTTTGACGGCCTCTTAAGACCGCGTACAACGAGCTCCGACTCGCTTTGCTCCTGTTGGACCACAGCCCCGACTTCAACTACCGTAATGGGCTTTTGAGAGTCGTGTTTTTCAACGGCAGGCTTTCACCGTGATTGATCAAGGCGGTGGCCGCCCGCTAGGGTCAGTGAAAATAATCACCGCCATATCTCACCGCCTTGAGGCGGAGGTCAGTGTCCGGTCTAAGTACTCTTCATTGTATATCTTCCTCATTTCCTAATACCGTCAGCAGAGCCCTCGAATGGGCGGTGGGAGCTTCCGATAACACTGAGACTATTATCCTCCGTTCAGAAACTTAAAAGGAGGTTTATGAAAGTTTATGGCAGATATGTACCTAACAAAGACTTCGTGAACATATTATGGTATCTACCTGTCCGACTGGAGACATTGTTTTCTACTCTCATAGTCTTGCCATGCTTCCTCGTATCCAACACCTACCCGATAAATATGGAAGCTTCTCAAATCGTTGGTTAACAAACGGAACGCGTTTAGAAACTTTATGATGGGGTTACGAATACAACGAACACATGATCTATTTTCTGCACCTGGTCCCCTACACTAGCTTATTTACCATGTGTGCGGCGTCTCCCGTTCATCAAAGGAACCATGTTCGTTGTCATTTTTGCTCTTGACATACCCCTGCTGTTCATCGTCAACCGCCTGACTTTCCTTGAGGATTTTCGCGGGGGTCCGCTCTTCTCCGCTTTACGTTGCCCACCACTAAGCTACGGTCGAAATGCGTCTGCAGATTATCGCTTTTTTTCAATGTATTAGGAAGCCGTAAAAATGGTATTAAAACGATAGGTTTGGAGTGCTGGGAGAGAAGTGAAAGCACTTACGTTGTCTTCACTGCGCCAGCAACCGCGGTGGTGACCTGTATACGACTCTGCAGACAGTTCACCCATCGTTTTTCTCAATACGTCGCCCTTGGACGCTTGAAACGAGTGTCTGCCATGGCAATTGACGATAATCTCCCAAGAGTTCCAAGGCATTTACCAGGACAAAATCAAGTCCGTTATAGTCACAATGGATTCGAACCGGTCTGCTACTCATAAAACTGACCGAGTCAAATTCAATACCTTGACATTGTGAGAGGAGAGGCTGCTGAAAGGGAGTTGTCTGGAATGCTTTCATCCAGCGATGTAGAAATGATATTGGCCGCAGCGGTAACCATATCCTGATTTTGGTTTCGTCACATCAGTTTAACAAGGGTTTACCAACAGAATCGGGAGTAGCAACGGATATCGAAAGGTAACTTGGAATCTACTTGAACTGATCGGAGGGAACGAGCTCTATGTCGTTCAAAGCATCCAATGATTGTTTCAAACTCGAGGAATTGAATACACTCGTCATCCGGGGCTGACGGGGTTAGGAAGAGGGTTCGTGAAGTTTGTTACAACCGCACTAACAAGCTGCTTTCCGGAAGCTACAGCCCACTTTGTCCCAAGATTTCTGGTATCTTTCCAAAAAATTTCGGTCCAAAGGTCTGTCACCGAATTTCCTTTCGACTCTTAGTGGGATAGAAAAAACCCGTTCTGCCGACCTTCCGTGGGTCGCCGATTATGTTTTTGCAAAGTTTTTCCTTCCTATTGGAGACACGTAACGAAGCGCGAGGAGTTGGAAGAGAAGGGATGACTCATTCTGTGAGGAGGAATCGCCGACGGTAGGGATGTTCTTGGGGCGTTGAAGTGCATTAGAGATACTATCAATCTGGCACAATGTTGGGAAGAGCAAACATCAAGAACTCTGGGGGATAAAACATACGAAAACCAAAAGGGTATTGATGTCGTCTTGATACCCTTTGACAGTATTCCTGTTGTGAGTCTCAATCTCGTTCATTAGGATTTCTCATGACTTTTTAGTTAAGACTTGTCTTTTTTTCATGCTGGTTACCTGAAATCACGGTGATTCAGCTGGACTGTGGACAGACGACACAGATATGTTAACGGACATCCTCATCTTTGTGGACTAAGGATGCCTTTGAATAAACGTGGTCCGGGTTCGTTTGGAATAGGGGTCGAGATAGGGCTTACCTTTCCCGTAGCCTGATTATCAGTCTCGGTTTCTTCAGATTCAATTTAAGGATGTTCTGAGATGACCGGTATTTGCAAGAGTCTGAGAAGAATTGGTTAATACCACCAGCACATAAGCAGATCATTCAAGGGAGTGTGCTTTCCTCGGTCTGTTCATTCCTCACCATGGGCTTTGCAAAGATTTTAGCCCGATGCTCACCTGCCTGGCTACCCTCTATTAATCCCAATGTTTCCCTCATCCTACCTGATGGAGGTCATTGCGATGATCCAATGCGGTTTCAACGCGGTGCGAGGACAATGGAACTTCCATCGCGCATGTTATGACTGGAGCCTCGAGCTCTCACGTCAAATAAAGTTTAGACAGACAATATAGAAGTCATTTCGCCTGCACCGGAGATCAATGAACACATGTTGGTCAGATATAGACACTCCAACGCCAGTATGTTGTTTCATACAGCCTTGTAGTTCTGGACCCCGTACTTTTCATCGATGAAAGAGTAGAGTGGTAGGCAACACAACTCCAAAAGAAAGAATGGTATTGTCCCTAATAAACAATGTATTGTGGGGTCACTATTCTGCTCCTGACTAGATTTAATCCAGATTCTGGGCAGCGTTCACCAAGAATAATTTCTTCGGAAGAATCGAGCAGCCGAACTACGAACTCCCCTACCTGAATTTACACAACGGAATCATGAGGAAAAGTCGTGGAAAATGCAGGCTAGATCCAAAAATGGGCAACATTGAGAACGAGTAATGATGTAAACAACGCACCGTTCTATAATTCAAGATATGAGCAGACTTTAACGTCGGAAGGCGGACTAAGTCCTTGATTCCAATCTGACAAACTACGTTCGCCACGACTTGAGCTCTGAGATCGAGGTGTCAGTACTGGAGAGGAGGCTCATTACTCTTCTAACGCTGTCCACCGGATCGGAAACTTGACCATGGTATTGACGGATTTGTTCCACAGGTCGAGGAGAGTTTACCCCACTTTTTTTGAGTCCCTACTGTCTTTTTTTGGGCCTCTTCATAAACATTATTAAACACAATTCATGACTCAACTTTTCTACCGTTCCGTTTTATGTGCTCTCTCCCCCCACCTTCAGATCCTGTGTGTGCCTTTATGCGGCCGCATTTTTAGCCGTGCCAAAACCTCATCTTCCTGTTTCTCTCAAATCACTTCATTTCGACCTGCCAGAAGGGAGAAACTGGATGATTACCTCTATAAGTAGTTGTCATCACCATCTCCGGCGAACGGAGTCTCTCTTTTCAGAAAATTGATCGTTGGATTCGCGGGCTTGTGCCAACTCATTCTCAAATACTTTGACAACTTTGAACATGGGATTCGACATTGAATCTCCAATGCCCGTAAGACACGATGTATCGGTCTACATTCTCCTCTGATCGCTAGTCCATTTTTGAGAGATCGCTCCGGTTGTCTGTACCGGGGCGACGACCCGCACATCCCGGACTGCCTTGCCGCCCGGTCCTTGGAAGTTCAAAAAGTCGCGTCTATGATTTCCATGCCATGTGAGGTCTATGGTCCCAAGAGACTGTATTGATTCAATTCATTTTGGTCCATGCACCTTCAGTATCTCACGTACACCGTCAAAACAAACATGAAAAACAAACATGACAATCCCCAGTGTGGACGACATCGGCGAGCTCGTTGTCTGCTTGCTACCTCTGGCATGATTGGGCGTCAAGCTTATCCTCTCGTCAACTCCCTGCAGCGGAGCACAACGCGGACTTTTTCAGTATTATCTTACAAGGGGACTCCAGCGACGACACCGGGCCCTCAGAAGATATCTCCGCGAAAATGCAAATTCGGTACTCACGAGACTCTCACCGTATATCAACGTCATGTCATTTTTCGATCTCTTTCCACTCAAAGCTCCCTTCCTCCCATAGAAATGTCTGCGAACTCTCTCATTGATGCTTTTAAGGCCAACAAGACGACTTTTGGCGTGTTTGTAACCAACGGAGGGTTTTATCACGCTCGAACGGTCGTCCAGGCCAGTCCTCATATCGATTGGATTGTTATCGACTGCGAACATGGATTGACGGCTTTGAATCCTGGAGTAGCTGATCAGGTTGCGGCCATTCAAGCTGAAGGGAAGCCTGCTTTAGTTAGGATACCGGCGACAGGTGCCAGTACGGGTACGAGCTGGCAGATCAAGTACTGTTTGGATGCTGGAGCAAAAGGTGTGCAATCATATTTTCTCTTTCTTTGTATTGGATTTGCTCAGTGTCTCTACTAGGTGTAATCGTACCGATGGTTCGTCCGTTCGTTTCAGAAGACTTTCAGGGGCCGTGAAAAGGAATAACCCTCGTCCAAACCCCAAAAGGTTTCCACTCCAGAAAAAGCCGCAGAAGCTGCAGCAGATTGTCGTTTCCCTCCAGTCGGTAGAAGAGGGTTCGGGAGCGCGTACGTCCACACGAGTTGGAACATGCCTGTTCAAGAATACTTGGCCAAAGCCAACGACAACGTACTCTGTTTCGTGCAGATAGAAACGAAGGAGGGCATGGAGAATCTCGAAAAGATCGCAGCTGTGGATGGCGTCGGTACGTAGCTGCTCATTCCCTTGTTTTTTCAACCATCGCCAATGAGAGCTTCAAACGAACGTCTAGATGTTCTCCTGCTCGGACCTTTCGATCTCTCCATGGCTTACGGATACCCTGTTCCCAACCCTGATCCGCATCCAGAGGTAGAGATAATGATTCAACGTGTAAAAGACGTCGCACATGCCCACGGGAAGAAATGGTGCGGTTCTTACGCTGCTGTTTAGAAACCTCACTGATCTTGTCATTCAGCATGATGTACGTCGGCACGGGAGAACAGGCGGCCCGGAGAGCGAAAGAAGGCTTTGACATGGTACGATTCGCTTTCTGCACTGTCTTGATACCTTTTGGGCTAATCTTTCGCTTTGTCTTTTAGGTCAGCCTCTCCAACGACGCTGCCATGCTGCAGCTGGGCCTTAAAAGTCATTTCGCGGATGCAGTTCGTCTATCTCAATGACCACTGGTCGTTCTAGGGGAAAAAAGAAGCCTTAGCAAGTTGTCGTGTGTACAGTCACAGGCTCCTTTTTTCACACATGTTTTTTAACAAAGAAATCAATGTATAATACACATGACCAATTGCAACATTCTTCGAACCATTTCTTACCGGGGAGGAATTCCATCTTCATCGTCAACCATCAACATCAAAGAGAAAAATGGAAAGCCACGCTCTTCTTCGTCAATTCAAAGCGAACGAACCGGCTTTCGGAGTATGGTTAACAAGCGGTGGATTCTTCCACGCTCGAACGCTCGCTCAAGCCAGCTCTCGGATCTCTTGGGTGATGATCGATTGCGAACATGGACTTGTAGGATTGAACCCAGGAGCAGCTGAACTTATAGCTGGTATTCACGGTGTTCAAAACGGGCCTAGCGCGCTTGTTAGGATAGCTGCTACTGGGATGAGCACCGGAGTGAATTGGCAGATCAAGTATGCTTTGGACGCTGGCGCACGAGGGGTTTTGGTACCGATGGTGAAGTGTCGACCATCGTATGGACGAAATTGATGACTGATCCTTTTTTGGATCTTCAGGTTAATACATTGGAACAAGCAAAGGCTGTAGCCGCGGATGGTAAATATCCCCCAGTTGGAAGAAGGGGACACGGCGGAGCTTATACTCATGGGAATTGGGGTGTCACCAGACCGGAATATTTCAAGGCCGCGAATGAAAACGTGTTGGTGATTGTGCAAATAGAAACAGTCGAAGGGGTCCGGAATATGAAAGAGATTGCAGCCGTGGACGGAATAGGTGAGTCGTTGCAAGTTCTGAATCTGATTTTGCCCTTTGATTTGTGCTTACTGACGGTGGTACGGACACTGATAGATGGATTGTTTGTTGGACCTTCCGATTTGTCTATCACGCTCGGGTTCCCGCCTCCATCTCCTGATCCTCATCCAGAAGTCGAGAAAGTGATACAGAGCATTTTGGAGGTCGCTCACGAAGCAGGAAAGAAATGGTAAGTGGCTTGCGAAACTGTCGACGAGTTAACGTCCATTTTTGGCTCTTCAGTGCGATATATTGTAGTAATGGGAAGCAAGCAGCTCGACGAGCAGTTCAAGGGTTCGATATGGTTCGTCCGTCTCACTGTGAGAGTGGTTGTTCTGGTCGGCCTTGTGCTCATTTCGACCGGCAGATTAACGTTACTAGCGATGTTTCGGCCCTGTCCGAGGGGATAATAACCAACGTAGCAACAGCCGAAGCCCCCATCAAAGAAGGAGTAGGTTCAAAGTAGGTACCACCTCCGCCATTTTGCGTAGCTTCTTTTTCCGGCTTATTTTTTGACTATTGAGTTAGGCTTTAGAATCAGGATGATTGAGGTGCACGTCCCTGGTTCTTGTGGATTGTCGCCTCCGTGTTTCCTTACGAATGACCAAAATGGATTTTTACAAGTATAAAGTATACCAGGCGTTCTATGGAGAGTTTCGTACGACTCACTATGAGTGGAAGGTGCACTTGAAGCACGTTGAGGATGTCTGTTTCGATACCAATGAGGGCAGTGAAGATATCTTGGCCGCCATCCTCACTAAAAGGATTGGTAGCCTGAATGTCAGTCGTGGTCCGTTGGGTGCCGGCGTCAAGAAAGGTAGCGCTGGCGTCAATGATGGCCTGGCTTTAAGAACAAAGTAGGCCCAACGGAGGAAATTATGCATCGGAAACGTAAACTCGCCAGAGCAGCCCCGATGGTTCTTTTTGTGTTACGGGAATCAGATGATGTTATCTGGATTAGATGAGACCACTTCCAGTTAAGCTGCTGAACACATTCATGAGCTGCCGTCAACGTTCTCGAAATTCAGTCCCACAAATCCACAACAGCTGTTTGATCAGAGAGAAAGGATGCACCAGTACTTATATCGTGGATATGGGATGTCAAATTGTCAAGAAATAATTGACCGCGCACAGAGGTTTGACCGTAGCTGACTAGTATCTGAAATTTAAGTTTGAAGTTGCCATGGCCCTCGCACTGTGAAGGAGGACGGGTTTGGAACTTTGGCTTAACTGAGTAGGGAAGTAAATTCTAAGGACGCCTGACTGTCGCTCGTTATATTTCAGAGGATATCGATCAGTGCACTGTCGGACTGAACGAGGATACAGGTCAGAGACTGAACAGATTCGCACCGGTTTACTGTGGAGGGCCAGCGTGATCCATAATGAAATACGGCAGCTGGAAGGGAAGATGTCGAAGAGCTCTCACGATTTGACGTGGATGGGGACTGTTAATGACTGAAATGAACTTGATGGGGCCGAAGAAGCGGTCAAGAAGTACGCTAACCCTCCTTGTCCTGGTCCAAGTCTTCCAAGCCAAGGTGTCGGGTTTTTAAGTCTTCCATCTTCGAAGCACATTCAAGGACGCTGTACGCTGTACTTCTAGCAATGGAGCCGGTCCCCCTTTCACAAGCCTCGGCGACCTCGGAGCTCCGACTGCCAGGGTATAAATTTCCTTATCCTTTTGCGATATACTGAACATCAGCCTGCCCCCTATGCGAGTTCTCTATCGATCCGCACCGGTTCCCGGTGTAAACGACTTTTCTACTACCGATGGTTCCCGAATCCAGAAGGATTCAAGGTCGACTTCAGCGAATTGGATGAGTCGGTCACCTTAGACCTAGGTGCTTCCACAGAGCTTGAGGGCACCCTCTCAAATAGTCTCGAGGTGGTTGAAAGCATGGTCACGGAAAGGTAAAAGCTTATTCCTCATCATTTTTCCCCTGTCCAAATTAAGCTGCTCTGAGTGTACTCTTCAAGCTCCAATGTCAAGGGCTGATGTTGTCGGGAAAGGTCTATGTAGACATGGAAGGTGATCACAACAAAACTAGGTCCGATTGTTGACTAACAGTCCGAGCTGATCCCACCAGTAACCAGTGGATCCGTATCGTGTTGACTGCTGGTGACCTCATCTCGTATCCTGCAAACTTTTTATTGCGAGCTAGACTGCACCCGGATACTCTGCGGAATTTCTCTGGTATTATAGCCCTGAACGTGAGTACAGTATTCATTTAGACTTTCCTCGCACTCCCCTGTCGTTTCAGATCGAAGACGGAGGTTTGGACGCACTCTTTCCTAGCACGCACATGGCTTTTGGAGAAGACATCAAAAAGCATCAGTTGAGTTTAGGGTTAGACGTTAGACCTCTAACTGGTTCATGACATGGGTGTGTCACCTATATTTCTGTGATACGATCCTTAAACATTTCCATGATGCTGTGCCCACACATGTTACTCCTTCTATATCTTGATTTCTTATACTAACATCATGCACAGTTTGTCACGCAGTTATACCTACTCCAACCTATTTCATCACACTTGATTCATGTGCTACTAGTTTTGAGAAGTATTTACTAGCTACAAAATATTATCACTGTTATCCCTACTTCTCTGGATTGAGAAAGACCCTGGTCATTATTCCACAAGGGGTGGAATTCCTAACTCCTGAACTTGCTAGTGGTCTAGTAATATTATTGGTTGTTTTCCACAGGAGAGATGGAACTCCCATTCTTGACTTATGATAACTGTCCAAGGAGGACATCATCATTCAACCACAGTCACAGATTTTCAGTAATGTTATCTCACAAGAAAAGTGGTTTTAACCTTCCCAGGCAGGCTCTGGTGCTAGACGGGTTCTAGGAGCTAGTGGTAGATTGGGGCAGTGGTGTTATTCTATATACAAACAGTCTAGGCTCTCACATTTTTTATCTTGATCTTCGAAGACTCAGACAATGCACCAATTGCTTCTTTCCCCCCCTATGTGTCCACAAAATTCTCTAACATATATCATAAACACAAACCCCCTATATCTTGAGTCAAAGGTTTCCTGTTATAGGCTTGAACTGAACTTGGCACCTAAAATAATCCCTAGTATGGCCAATCAGAGGGGTTTATCTTATTTACCACCTCCTGATATCTGATGTTGCCACCGGTACAGTATTGAGAGTAATTCCCGCTATCTTCAGTGACCCCCATAATTCTTTTGCAATTTTCATGAGATTCCAGGTGCCTGGTAGATTATTCCAGCCAATTCCACTTATTTCTAGCTCATGTACATTTTTTATCACTTACAAGTCAGTATCTTTTATTATCTGTAGAACAAAAGCACACACTGAGAAAAGACAACCACTAGTCTTGCTTTTTTGGTCAACATTGTATCTAGTTGTAGTACTTGCAAGTAACTTCAATAACCTTTTATCCACTGACTCCACATTTACCTCACAGCTTGTATTTGACAACTACTTTAATACAAGTTGTAACACATCATGTACCCCTCAAGAGTGAAAGTACATTTTCAGCTCTTTTGCCAGTTAAATTGCTGCTCAAATATCTGAATAATCACTTGTTTATTGCCCTTCTATTGAGCTGATGCTGTTAAATCTCAAGTCTTATCATGAATAGAATGAATGTATTAAAATCTCCCTGTGAATGAAACAAGTGTCACAAAGTGTGTACTACTCTCTCTATTTTCTTATGGTCTCTTTTCCTTTTTACAACGATACATGGTTATTACTGTTTCATCCCTTGATCTTGTCTTCATTTCATTGTGTTCCGTTACTTTCTGCAACGTTCTATCAGTTTCCATATGATACCAGGTCATGACATCATAGGTCACATGCCAGGTAGTATATATAGGACGACTTGTCACCTAGTCCCCCATCTTGACCTCTTTGTCTTGGGACTAGGTGCGTATTTGTACTTTGTAGGTTACTGGGTAGTATTGATCATCTTTGTCTTGGGACTAGTTGTTGACTGTCGAGCCTCAGCTCCAGTCTCTGTGTGTTTGCTACCGGCGCTTCACCACAACAAGTCCTTTCTCTATAACTCATATATAAACAGAGCTCACACATTATGACCTAGGTCAAATGCCCCATGGATTATTGCTTATGCTGAGCTTGGACTGGTCCCTGTGATATGCTGTCAAACCAAAAATCAGACCCCTTTAACAGGATTTCTCTTCCAGTTCTCCAAACTCTAGACAGTTCCTGTAACTACAGACCAAAAGGGAGCTTCTGAGGTCAGACGACTATATGTACTGCAGTTGGAGTTAGTAGGTCCAAAATACAGGAAGTAGTAAGATCAGAATATTAGACTATCCAAAGTGTTGTGGTGAAGCGCCGGTAGCAAACACACAGAGACTGGAGCAGAGGCTCAACAGTCAACAACTAGTCCCAAGACAAAGAGGTCAAGATGGGGGACTAGGTGACGAGTCATCCTATATATACTACTTGGCATGTGACCTATGATGTCATGACCTGGTGTCATGCGGAAACTGATAGAACGTAGTGGAAACCAATGGAACATAGTAGAATAAAGATAAAAGGTAAGGTCAAAAGGTGAAACAAGAATGATGTATCGTAGTAAAGGGGAAAAGAGACTGTAAGGGGGTAAAAGTAAAATAGTACGCACTTCATGACATTACCCCCCTTCTAAGACCATCGTCCTCAATGGCTATCGCTTCGACTTTTTTGTTTTCTTCTTCTTCACCGGTACATCTGACTCCCCTACTGCATCTGGATGCTCTGCATGGAACTCCTCCACCAGTTCCCGAGCATTTGCCACATTTTCTGCTGGCTCCCAGGAGATATGTCCTTCGTCCCAGCCTTCCCACTTTACCTCATACTGTAACTTACCCTCTGTAAATTCTGCTGTTCAGAATTTTCTCTACATCATATTCTCCTACTGCTCCATCTTCCTCCAACTCTATTGGTCCTGGTTGCGATGGTCGCTCTCCATTTATATCGTTGCCCCGCCAGGGAGAAAGTTTGTCGACATGGAAGACTGGATGGATTCGATGTCGTCCCCAAGGAAGTTTCAAGCGATAGTCCAAATCTCCAATGCGTTCCAATACCTCGAATGGCCCCAGCTGTCGATCTGAGAGCTTGCGACTCGGTGTTTTAAGATCGATGTCTTTGGCGTCCAACCATACGTAGTCTCCAACCTTGAACACGTGAGCTTCCTTCTTCCCCTTCTCATACGCCGCCTTCTGTTCCTTCTTCACTGTTTCCAGTGCTGCTTGCGTGTCCTTCCGCAACTCCTTCAACACCTCAATCTGTTCATCTATGTCCCTCCGTCCTGTACGCTGTCCCACCGGGATGTTGAATAAGGGCTGGTATCCATATACTGCCTCGAATGGGGAGAGATCGTGTGCAGAGTGAGTTTTGGAGTTGATGACGAACTCTGCCATTGGAAGGTGTTTCGCCCAGTCCATCTGTCTCCTCCCCACATATAGCTGGAGATATTTCTCCACTTCCTGGTTGGCCCGTTC
>MU128025.1:0-15247 GCA_014904975.1 Marasmius fiardii PR-910 | reverse complement strand
GCCTGCACCTCAAGAAGGACTGCAATCGTGCACGAGGTGCTATGTGCAACTACTGTAAGAGGGCAGGTCATTTGGAACAGGTCTGCCAGGACAAGTTCATGGGAAAGGAAAGGGGGGGAGGACTAGCTGGAAGGGGTCGCTCACGGATTGCAGCGACTAACATGGAGGACGACTTCTTGCTCTTCGATGAGGAAAGGGGGAGCCATCGGTCCTGGAACGATCCCATGGTCACTGTCGCATCCACTTCATCCTCGATGCCCAACAACTTGACCGCAGCCCCAGACAATCAGGGACAACTCACTGCCCAGATCACTCAACTCAACAGCCTTCTGTCTGGCCTCAGCTCCATTGTCAACAAGCCGCAGGGTTTTTAGGGAGGACGCCCATCTCAGCTGCAACGAGAGCGTCCCAGAAGTCGATTGTAGTTTGCCCATCCTCAAATTATGACTCTATATCCTCATGTACTATTAACACGACTCATGAATCTACTCCATTATCATCACATTTCCGAGTGCACATGAAGATTGAGAATGGGAGACTACAAATGACAACAGCGGCCATGGTGGCTAGTGGAGCGACAGGTTTATTTATGAGCAGGAGGTTTGCCGAAGAAAAGAAGTTGCGAAAGCTTTGATTAAAGAAGCCGATACAGGTGTTTAACATTGACGGCACCCCTAACCTGGCTGGCAGTATACAGGAATTTGCACAGCTGGCGATAACAGTGGATGGACATAAGCACTGGGTGGATTTTCTGATTACGGATCTAGGCGAAGAGGATGTGATATTGGGGTTACCGTGGTTGAGACAGCTGAACCCAGAGGTAGACTGGTTGAAAGGGTTGCTATTGATTAGGACCCACAGAGTGACAGTAGAGGACGTATCAGATAGGGAAGGAGAAGCAATCGGCAGAATGACTCAGGGCGAAGGGGTACTAGAGGACACTCAAAACGATGCAGTGAAGGAAATTCCGCATCAGGACAAATATGGAGGGGAAGGACAGGAAGAAATGGTACTGGGAGAGGAGGAAAAACAACCGCAACTCTGTGTTCTTAAGGCTAACCGAGCACTTCGTCAGAATTGGCTTAGGCGGGGGATTATCAAGGACGTTCAGGAACAGGTTTGGATAGTGGCAGGGTACACTTACTCCCAACAACTTGCAGAAGCGGCACAGAAACTCAAGCCGAAGAAGACGTTTGAGGAGATGGTCCCTGAGCATTATCGGGAGTACACCAAGGTCTTCTCAGAACAGGAATCGGAATGGTTGCCAGCACACAAGCCTTGGGATCACGCTATCGAGTTCACCCCTGGGGCCCCAGAGTCACTTCATACAAAGATCTACCCCATGTCCCCGGTAGAACAGGAAGAACTCGACCAATTTATCGAGGAAAACCTATGGAAAGGGTATATCCGACCGTCCAAATCGCCTATGGCATCTCCAGTGTTCTTTGTAAAGAAGAAAGATGGGAAGCTGCGGTTCGTACAAGATTACCGATGTCTCAATGAGTTCACAGTCAAAAACCGGCCACCACTCCCCTTAGTATCTGATATTGTCAACCAACTCCATAACACTAAATACTTCACCAAATTCGACGTTAGGTGGGGTTACAACAACGTACGAATTAAGGAGGGAGATGAATGGAAGGCAGGATTCACAACAAACTGAGGGCTGTTCAAGCCAACGGTCATGTTCTTTGGTCTTACCAATTCCCCAGCTACATTCCAGTCCCTAATGAACCTCATCTTTGTGGATCTTATTGCAGCAGGGAAGGTAGCGGTATACCTGGACGACATCCTAATCTTCAGTTCAGATTTATCAGAACACCATCACGTGGTTAAAGAAGTACTCAAACGACTACAGCAGAATGACCTGTATCTTTGACCTGAGAAGTGCGAGTTTGAGAAGACAGAGGTGGAATACCTGGGTTTACTGATAAGCAAGGGGAGAATACGTATGGATCCAGTAAAGGTAGCTGCAGTATGAGACTGGGCAACACCGAAGTCAGTGTGCGACGTTTGGGGATTCTTAGGATTTGCCAACTTCTACAGACATTTCATCCGGGATTTTGCAAGGATCGCACGCCCGCTCAATGACTTGACATGCAAGGACATCCAGTTCGACTGGGGAACACAACAACAGGCAGCATTCAAAGAACTACGGACAGCGTTCACCTCAGCACCTATTCTCGCCCTATGGGATCCAGACAAACCGACTCGAATAGAAGTAGACGCTTCTGGTTACGCTACAGGGGGAGCCCTTATGCAGCAGCAGGAGGACAGTACATGGCACCCAGTGGCATATCGCTCAGCTTCGATGCAACCGGCAGAGAGGAACTACCAGATTTATGATAGGGAAATGTTGGCGATCATAGAGGCCCTGAAGGACTGGCGCTACTTCTTAGAGGGCCTCCACAACGAGTTTGAAATTGTCTCTGATCACAGTAACTTGGAATACTGGCGAACAGCACAGGATCTCACACAACACCGAGCTCACTGGTCCCTCTACTTATCTCAGTTCAACTTCTGGTTGGTTCACTGTGCAGGGAAAAGTAACACTCAGGCTGATGCACTATTGTGGATGTCACATCACTGTGTCCAGGATCATGAGGACAACCGGCAACAGATCGTACTTTCACCAGACCGGTTTCACAGGATAGCTGCTTTCACCCCGGTCAATCCATTGGAGGGGCAGATTCGTCGAGCGTCAGAGAGAGAAGCAGAAGTACTGGAAGGATTAAAGAAGCTGAAGGAGGGAGGTCTGAAGAGACTAGCAAATGGACTACCAGAATGGGAGGAGGATAACGGTTTGGTGTACCATCACGGCAAAGTCTATGTACCCCCAGACAAGGAGTTGTGACGAGACGTGCTCTGGCAATGTCACGATTCCCCATCGGCAGGGCACCCAGGAGTTCATGCAACTTACGACTTAGTGACGTCCTACTTCTGGTGGCCGACGATACGGTCATTTACGGAGAAGTATGTGGAAGGCTGTGACACCTGCACATGGAAGAAGCTACAGCGGCATCCACGGGCAGTGACTCACCCACTTGATGTACCAACAGGAATTTGGGAAGAGGTAGGAGTAGACCTGATCACTCAACTACCAAAGTCAGACGGATATGATGCCATTTTGGTTTGCACAGACCTATTCAGCAAACAGATTCATGCTATCCCCTGCATGACCAGCATCACCGTGGAAGAGGTAGCAGACCTCTACTACTGGGAGATTTTCTGACTTCATGGGTTGTCATTACGCTTTGTGTCAGATCGCAGTCCTCAGTTCGCAGCGATGGTTATGAGGAAACTCCTCAAGCAGCTGGGTATCAGGAGTGATTTGACATCTGGATATCACCCCCAAGCAAATAGACAGACAGAGCGGGCCAACCAAGAGGTGGAGAAGTATCTTCGGCTATATGTGGGAAGGAGGCAGAAGGACTGGGCAAAGCACCTTCCAATGGCAGAGTTTGTTATTAACTCCAAAACCCATTCTGCACATGATCTTTCCCCATTCGAAGCAGTATACGGATACCAGCCCCTTTTCAACATCCCAGTGGGACAACGAGTGGGACGGAAGGACGTAGACGAGTGAATTGAGGTGTTGAAGGAATTGCAGAAGGACACCCAAGCAGCCCTGGAGACAGTAAAGAAGGAGCAGAAGGCGGCATACGAGAGGGGGAAGAAGGAAGCTCATGTGTTCAAGGTTGGAGAATACATATGGTTGGACACCAAAGATATCGACCTGAAGGCACCAAGTCGCAAACTTTCGGATCAACAGCTAGGACCATTCGAGGTATTGGAACGTATAGGAGATCTGGACTATCGCTTGAAGCTCCCCTGGGGGCGACACCGAATCCATCCAGTCTTTCACATCGACAAACTCTCTCCCTGGTGAGGCAATGATATCAACGGTGAACGACCATCACAACCTGGACCAATAGAATTAGAGGAGGACGGAGCTGTAGGGGAGTATGACGTGGAGAAAATTCTCAACAGCAGGATTCACCGAGGGAAGTTACAGTACGAGGTAAAGTGGGAAGGCTGGGATGAAGGACATATTTCCTGGGAGCCAGCAGAGAATGTGGCAAACACTCGGAAACTGGTGGAGGGGTTCCATGCCGAACACCCAGACATGGTGGGGGAGTCAGACATACTAGTGCTGAAGAAGAAAAAGAAAAAGTCGAAACAATAACCATCGAGGACGATGGTCTTAGAAGGGGGGTAATGTGACAAAGTGTGTACTATTTTCTTCATTCTCCTATGGTCTCTTTTCCTTTGACTACGATACATGACATCATTCCTGTTTCATCTCTTGATTCTACCTTCATTCCACTGTATTCCATTGCTTTCTGCTACGTTCTATCAGTTTCCACATGACCAGGTCACGACATCATAGGTCACATGCCAGGTAGTATATATAGGACGACTTGTCACCTAGTCCCCCATCTTGACCTCTTTGTCATTGGGACTAGGTGTGTATTTGTACTCTGTAGGATACTGGGCTGTATTGATCATCTTTGTCATTGGGACTAGTTGGTGACTGTTGAGCCTCTGCTCCAGTCTTTGTGTGTTTGCTACTGGTGCTTCACCACAAGAACTGAGTGAATGTCTATGCCAAGGGAGACTCCATTCTGGTAGCCCTCCAAGAGCTGTTAGTGGATGGACTATTGGAAGGGTCAGATGGCAGGGTGGGGACACTGACAATTTGAACTCACTAATCATAAAAGAGTGCAGTGTTTTTAGCAAGCAGCAAAGACCAAAAAAATCCTGAATCTTCCTCCATCAAGGAGCATGCCTGTTGAAATCCTTCTGAATTCTGAAGGGAGGTGGTGATGAGATTGATGTTGGTGACATGAGCATTCACATTGATTAACAGCTGGAGGAGGTCAAGAAATCGTTGGGCCTTCCCAGTTCACACTTGAACAGTAATGGGAAGCCAGTGAGTGCCATCGCCTCCAATGACCCATGGACTTCAAAGCAATGAGTGAGCAAATTCACAGAAGCAACTGTTTAATGTACCATTTTGGATAGATACCT
Organism: Marasmius fiardii PR-910; assembly: GCA_014904975.1. Taxonomy (NCBI): domain Eukaryota; kingdom Fungi; phylum Basidiomycota; class Agaricomycetes; order Agaricales; family Marasmiaceae; genus Marasmius; species Marasmius fiardii. The sequence goes on along the minus strand of MU128025.1, from coordinate 10,216 downwards.
GCTGGGAAGAACTTTTTTCCAAACTGGGATGTTGCTTCGTAGGGATTGATGTTTGGGCCAGTAGGCCACATAAAGAGGTAGGAGTAGGGGAGGGCCATGGTGGGTGATGGACTTTGTGGCTGAGATTGAGCTACTTAAGAACAACATGTGAAAGTCCTGGAATTTGCCAATGGCCAGCACATCACTACCACCTGACTGTTGATCACAGTTTTGTTTACTCAGTCTGCTCTTTCTCTCACTTCACCCAGCTCACATTGTTCCTTCATCATGTCTATTGCATCCATTCCATGTCATTTGGTGTTTGAAGTAGTCTGTTTCTTCCAAGTGAGCCCTCTGTCATTCTCTTTTCTGACTTCCCCAACTATGCTATTCGAATGCACTCTGTGATGCCACATGCACCAGCAATACTCAAGACTGGGAATTGTCTGATTGCTTGGGTTCACGTCTGCTCTTATCAACATTCCATTCAATTTGTCCAGGTGACTGCTTCAGGGGGCCATTCACAAAGCCAAAACGTGTTGCCAATACTCGAACCCAGGAATTGGATGATTGCATGGTTGTGTGTATTGTCTTCTGATGCAGAGCCCTTTGCTCCTTTTGTCTGTTACCTCCTGCCCAACTCACACTGACCTTTATGGAACATTGATTGACAGGATGACGCCAGCAAATGCGGTCATTCTGCCAGACTTTGACTTTGGCCCTCTACTTCAACGTGCAATGGCCCACAAGTTAGAAGAAAACGTGTCAGATGCTGAAAACATGTCTGATGTTTTCTCAGTACTCAGCAGTCCTCCCAATTCTCCCATTCCGACCACCTCTACCATCAATACTGAACACATCCCAATTCTGGAGTTGAACAACTCCATGCCACCACCTCCCCAAAATTGCTCTAGCTCAAGAAAGTGCAGTCAGAAAAAGCATGGGCACCAGAACAGAAAATGGAGGTGCAAAGAGGAAAACAAATGTTCCGGAGACGAGTCCAACTACACATCTGCTTTGAAGAAGAAGCATCGAGACCATTCATGCATCATACCGATGCGACTCAATCTCACCAACATTTGTGTCTCCCAGAACAGCTTCACCAGTTATTGTATGAATTGGGCTCCTCCAACAGAGTACATGCTGGAGGAAATGGTGGGCCTGAACTTGAAGTTCAAATTTCGCTGGATTGTTTGGGATGGCAGGTAAGAAACCACAGGCATTGTTCAACTGAAATGATTGCATGCTGACTCATTGATATTTAGAAGCACACTGTTTATAGAAGACCAAAACGGTCATATTCCAGTTTTTGGCATACCACCTCCTGAAGACCCTTCTTTCCATCAAGCAAAGGACACTCTTATGCTGGTTGTAGAAAAGGAGAGACAAAAAGTACGGTTTAAGAAGAAGAATTGACGCGGTGGATACAGATACTTGACAGCAGGTGTAATTCATGGCATGAGCACTGAGGCTTGTTGGGTTTGACCTCTAAAGCTTTCGCAAGTTCCTGATTTCCCAGTTAGAAACCAAAAGTTAGAAGTCAGAGCTGCCAATCCAACGTCGATGTTATTGCCCGACTTCTTGATGATCGAGACCTCTATTGACTTGCAGGACATCAATCTAAAGGGTTTAGGATGTGGTCGCCTTCCATCTTCAAATCTTACATGGAAAACAAGAAGGAATTGACCAAGAACAATACAAACCTTCGATGGAATTTCGACAACAGCATTTTCGCCGCCATCGCCATCAACTTTAGCCCTAGGACTGTCATGTCTGAACATACAGACCATGAAAACTGCACTGATGGATTTTGTGCTATTACTCTGCTTGCTCCTTCTGAAGGAGGGTACAATTACCAAGCCAGCGGTCATCTCATTCTGTAGGACCTCGGCGTTGTCATTGAATTCCCTCCTAAGGCCAGCTTGTACATTCTTTCCGCCTCTCTCTGACACTCAAATGTTGCGATTGGCTGACACAAAAAGCACTACTCCATCACGCAATAGAGTGCTGGAAGCCTCTTCCATTGGGTGGAACATGGATTTCAGCCAGAATCATCTTATTATGCCTCCCTCTCGCCAGAGGAGAAGGCTTGTGAGATGGTGAAGGATGCAGGTAGATGGAAACATTCCTTGGAATTAATGTCACATACTTCTCAGCTAGCCATACAAGATTAGACCCTCCAATGTTCCTTTTGTAGACTCAAAAAGCTGCCTTTAATTTAACTCTGAATTCTGAATGCCATCATGAAAACAGATCTCTATGTGTGAATACTCGTATACTCTACCTTTGAATGATTTCTCGCAGTCTGTGCATTGCTACATCAATTGTTGGGTGTTCATTCTCTTCAGATAGGTTCAAAGTAAGCTTATTAGCAAGAATGTAATGAGAATACATCTATTTGAAGCATGGAACAATAAAAGAGACAAAAGAATTGTGATGGTTGGTCAAAATTACACTGTGATGTCACATTTGTTTGAGCGTTACTCTACATCAATCTCTGCTTCTTTCTCCTAAACCACCACTTTCAACATGCAAACACTCCTGCACACCTCCCATTCATAACAGCGTTGAAGATTCAGTGTTCTAGTACTCAGATCGAGAATTAGGGGGAGAACAAGAAGACACAGCAGTGGGAATTGAAAGGAAACATTCAGCATGGTCAGTTTCTAATATTCATGGTCAGTTTCTCATATGTCTGTCTATAGGGCCACTCAGCTGTGATTGTCCCTTTGTTTTTGCACTGTAAACTCTTGGAAGAGACTCAAACTTCTTTGTACCAAAACATCTGTGGATTTATGACTTTCTGACTTCCAATTCACTCGACATCGAAATGTGCTATTCTGTGGTCAGTTTCTAAGATATGGTCAGTTTCAAGAGCTACAATGACCTTCTGTCCAGTATTTACTGATGAGATGGTGACTTAGATTCATTACTCAGCATTATTTTTCACCCAGCAAGATCACTCAAGATGCCCTGGCCATGGCACCTCGCTTCTCAAAGGTTCTCGATCCTGACACTGACTGGAGTGACCTACCTCTGTCTTCTCCAGAAGTCAACTGGGGCCCATACTGTGAGCATCAGCTGCACCAGCATGAGGAAAGAAGTCACATTGCCATTCAGAGGGCCCTTCACCAAACCCCGTCTCCCATGGTCTTTAAACCGCATCACATTTTCATAGCCAGTCCATCTACAGACAACCTGTTGTCTTCACCAGCATCACCTTCCATGCCTCGCCAATCCTTCATGCATTCAGAAATGCCACCTCTCATCTTTCCATCTACCACATCCCCCGTTGAAACATCTAAGATGGGGGGTAAGGGTGAAGTGCATGATATATAAGTCCTAGCACCATATAGTACTACAGTGAGAATCCTAAAAACTATGAAACACCAAACAAATCACTCCTGAGGTCTAGCATGTGTTTATGCAAGAGCTGGTTTGATGTTGATCGAAGGTTCTGCCAGTAGCTTAACTCAAGAATGAAATATTAGGTGCAGAACTGGGTCTTGGATGACTTTCAGATCCTATACTATGCTCTGAAGGGGTTCAGAAGCAGAGAAAAACACTCTAATTGGGTAGGTAGGTGGTTGGATGTAAGTAGTAGCAACCAGGGACGTGCCAATCACAACTCAGGTACTTCAGACTCACAAAGAACAGCTTCAGAAGGTTGACAGGCCCAGCAGCTAAGTCAAACACAACTTCAGAAGTTTGACAGAACAGTTCAGAACAGACAGACAGACAGACAGACAGTGAGCTTGGTCCCCAATGGACTTCCACTCCAGACAGACAGACAGTTGCTTTGTCCCAGCGGACTTAGCAAACAGTTCAGCAGTGCAGACAGTCAGGTGCAGTCAAAATATATGAGTCAGTTAAGACTGGTCTCGTTCTATTCTCGTGTCTCTCTCTATAGAAGTTCCCTGCTTACTACTGCCCTCATGGTACAGCAGCAAGACTGGGTGGGTAACTTGGGGCTTTCCTGATGAAAACCCCAGCCCTTATATACTTTCTACCTAATTATTATACCTGAATCTGTATCTAATTATGTATTCATCCATATCAATGATTATCTAGTCCAAATCAGTACCTAACTAGGATTAACAGAGAGAGTTTTGACATTATTCTCTGCTGTTTTGCCCGGAAGTTGGATGTAGAAATTAATATCCTCCTTCTTGATCATTCAGCATTTGTTATTCCTGTTTCCGGGGTGGTCCCCTTGGTTCTATACAGTTCCGAAGCAGGTTGTCCCTTCACTCCAGACCCTATATGCTCCTGTGCAGATGGTTCAATCTCCATCCCTTAATTCTGAACCTCCAACTAAAGTCTGAAGTTCCCCACAGTTGCGAGTCCATTCTCTAACATTAGACTACCACTCCGCCTTCCTCCAAAGACAAACTACATGTTCAGAAGTAGGCAGTAGGCCTGAATATTGGCTAGGTAGGTTGTAGGTATCTCTACCTTCAGCTGGGATATACTCCCATATCTCTGAAGTTGATCAGCTTCCATCAGCATGGCTGATACCTTAGCCCATTCCTGTTCTTTGTTGGTCAGGGCTATCTTCTTTTCATTGCTGGTTCAGACCCTTTGTTCTGTATTTAACATGTCTAGGTGACCTTTTCCCTGTACAATCAAGTGCTTCAGTACAAGTCCCAGCCACCTTATCAGCATTCTCTGTGTTCTAATCAGCAGCATCTATTGCTCAACTGACTCTAAGCCCCGGTAATCTAGTGCTGAAGGTCAGATCCTAGCTCCAAAACTCGGGTCTAAGGTTAGCTGGCCAGGCACCTACAGTAGTCATCTAGTGTGACCTTTGTAAGTGACCCTGGGTGCTTCCCTCGGGATTCAGAAGTGGTCTTCGCCATTTCCCTAAGTTCAGAGGTCATTGTTATGTGCATTAAGTCTGTTCAGAACTTCCCACTCTCTTCAGCAGTAGTTTTTCCTCATCAATACCACCCTTGGTATGGTCCTACACACTTCAGTAGCTATCCTTTGGGTATTACCCACAATCAAATAGGCTCAGAAGGCTTCCTACATGTTTCAAAAGTTGCTACCCCTTAGTCCTGTGGAATCCCATAATGGTGTTTATTTCTGAACACGTGTAGTATGCTTCCAAAGGTGAGTCCTAGCAGCTTGAGTCTCACTCTAGTACTTAGTATTCCCGTTGTTCTCGTTGTAGCAACAGTAACGCTAAGTACCCAAAATAAACCAAATTTACCACATCCTGAATATGGGACAAAGATAACATGGCTATATAAGAACTGGTGTGACCCCTGAGCAGCCAGTTAAGGCAGTACACTGTTATATGAAGCATCTAATATCTACAGACTACTGGTAGGCTTCAAATGCTATCATAGTTCATGGGTATATAAGATGATTACTCTCCAGACTAAAAGCTATGGGATGGTCTGAAACATGTAGGACCTTCTATAAGCTGTCCAAGAGTTAGCGTGCCATTATAGAACAAGCTACAAACCTGGGTAGACTTTCTATAAGGTTATATGACTTGAGGAACAATTAAATCTACCATATACAGACCTGTAACCAAGGAGATTCAAACTTGGCAATGGGAACAATTCTGAATACCATATATAACTGAACCATTGGCCGATATGACGACCTAGAACTGGTCTGACGCAGCTGTGGAAGCAGTTAAACCTGATGCATAATCAGACAAACCTGATTGGCTTCATATAATGACTCACCCAAGTGGGGCGCATGAGGACCCTCTCGGTTAACTCCGATATCGCACCTTCTATGCGGATTACACTGTTTAAGCGATTTTACAGAACTTCTGCGGATATTCTAGCTGCAGAAGTTCGGAAATGGAGTACTAGAGAGAGGCTTGATCTGCTAGTAAAAGACTAGGTGCAACAAGACTCTGCGATATTCATGATAAAGAATATACTATAAACAAGAGAGAGCCAGGGCATCCTTTCGAAAACTGTAGGAAGCCTGTGCATCTGCAGAAGTGGCAAGAACATTTGTTCCCCACACCGACCAGCACTGAGGTTGATCAAGAGCAAGATGGAAGGAGGAATAGGACAATGAGCAAGTAGGAAGTTGACTACTCAACAATGAGACAATGAACAGGAAGATCTGAAGCAACTTCCGAAGTTCCAGAGACTACCACAGGATTGCTGCCAAGCATATCAGATAGCTGATAAACAGCATGCTGGTTGAGTGGTGCTGTACCTGAGCATGATAAGAGTCACCCAAAGAATTCCGAGGCATCAGAAGCATGACTAGCCTACTTCGGCAACAGAAGTTGCCCATGCCAAAACTATATACTGGGGCTAAAGAAGTATAAAGATAACCACAGAGTCTCTTCTGCTGTACCAAATGAGTACTAGCAGTAGGAATATAGGAGATCTGACAGGAGTATGAAGTGACTCCAATGTTCAAAGATAACAAGAGTGTTCAGGGTTGGATGGACCACATGGAGCATAGCTGATATAGCTGATAACCCGGGAATTGGAAATTACTGCTCAGACAGGTTGGCAAACTCATCTGTGTGGATGCGATGATTCTGAGGAGACACAAGAGCTACAAATATTCCTTACTGAGCTACAGATGCTACTATGGAAGTAGGGAAAGTGTACAAAGCAGATGAAAGTATTCTGCTGAAGTATGACTATCGACTGGGGGAAGTAGTAGAAACACTTCTAAGGCAGTAGCAGAGACTAGTGCGGACCCATGATCTAGAACAGGGACGCAGAGACACACCACATGGTGCATAAGACAAATTGGTAAAGCAAGTTTCCGAAGAAGCATGCAATATTTGAGCAACATGACTCAGAACTGAGATATGCAATCAGATATATCCTAGTTGGAGTATTCACTTGCAGAAAATAATACACAAATTCTCTCAAAATGGCCCAGGAGAGGCAATCTTTCCTTATACTGCCTAGATATAGTACAATAGTGAGAATACTGTACGTGTAAATAATATCTTATAGCAGTAGTGTATATAAGGCCAGAGGTTTTCATGAAGAATCCTCAAGGAAAAACCCACCAATTCTGCCACTGCGCCACTAGAGCCTGGTCAGCAGAAGAGCTAACTTCATAGAGAGAAACAAGACCTAATAAAGAGACCTGTGCTTTGCATTGGTGTTGAGAATCTCACTGCCTGAACTGCTGAACTGTTTAAGGCTGTCTGAGTCATTCTGAAGATCCGCTGGGGTCACAACTTAGTAGCTTACGGTCTGCTGAGGCTGAGTCCACTGGGGCTAGTCACTGTCTGTTGAGCTTCTGAGGATAGTACATTCACGTTCACTGGAACGGTTTTACTTCTGAAGTAGTTTGCTGTGGGTTTCTTAGCATTTAAGACATATCTGGCATCTCTACTTTGTTATCTCCCTCATAACCAATACAATAAAACCCTTATAAAAAGACCAAATTCGTCAGAGCCTCTGGCAGGATTTGAACTTAGGAGATAAGAGGCTCTAGCTTCAGAATGTAGCGCTTTTTGTGCAGTTTAAGCTATGGACGGAACCTTCGATCAACATCGAACCAGTCCTCACAAAACTAAACACATAAGTCCACTTCTGAGGTTGTTGTTTGTGGTGTTTGTTGGGTTTTGGGTTTCTCTTCAGATTGGCCCTTGATCTAGCTTCGCTATATCTGCTTGCTCAGATCCCCACCTTACTTAGCAGTTTTACTGTAAGTGGCACATGGACACTTGTGGATCCAGAATCATGACTCTCTGAAAGTATAGACATTGTCCCTTGCCTATATAGCAAGTACAGGACTTTCAGAATAGAGCCCCAGAGATATATATAACAAATGCCAGGGTATATGCCACGATGAGTTGGGGCTGCGAGAGCAGAACACCCTAGAAGTTAAAGATATACCGATGAATCTGATATTCAGGGTCCCTGACTCCAGATTATCAATAATATCAGTAGATGACTGAGATTATCACCACCAGATGACATGATTATGAGTCAACGGCACATCTATAGCCCACTGACTGACATCCCCACATGCCCACATCGAGAATACTCCAAAGAATAATATTATATTGTCTGCAATTCCTTTTTCTGGTCTCTGCTTTCCATATATAGACAATTTCTGCATTTGTATCAGTTTGTATTGGCCATATATGAGTATTTATAAGCATAGATAGGTAGACAGTATATAAGCTGCAAGGTTTTCGTTCAAGAATCTCCAAGCAATTTGTGGTAGCCCTGTATCACCTCTTGTTTCAGCTTGCAGGAAGCAATCTGTGGTATTTGCTGCAGCTCAGTACCTACACCAATTGTGGTACTTGCTGTAGTAATGTATCTCACCTTGGTTTCTGGCCTAGCCAAATAGATGAATAAACCTGATAAAACCCTGAATAAAACCTGAATAAAACCTGAATAATCTGCCCTGACTTGAAGTCAGTGAAACTGAATCTGAACCTTGTTCTTGAGTCGATCTCAGACCTGGTATATAACGAATCTGAACTGAAACTGGCACTGTTCTGACTGAGTCTGTTACTGTTTAAGGGTCTGTTGCCCTCACTGTTCTGTCTCTGTCTGTTACTGTTGGGTCTGTTGCCCATTACTGTTCTGTCCTGTCTGCTGTTCTGTCTGCGACTATAAACTTCCCTGAGTAGTTGTTTGGTCGTTCTGATTCTGTCTGACTGTGCTGTTCTGTTCTGTTCTGTCATATATTGGTTTTAGTCTCTTATAGACCTCGTTCTGACTCTGTTTTTGCTGTTTCTGTCCACACTTGAACCTATATAACCTCACACCCTGTTCTAGACTATGTTCTAAGTCTATTATTTGGTGTATATAGAGTTTAATCAGATTTCTCTGCATGGAACCTTCGACAATGCCAGAACCCCACTTGCATATAGCGTCTTTTTGAGTTAGTTTGTTAATTCAACTTGCTCAAAACAACGTCATTCATCATGGTAATAATAGGTTATCATTACTCAGAAACTGCCAATATGTAGAGAAATAGATAAAATCTCTAAAACAGCCACAACACTGTTACATCGCCTGCTGCTCCACCCACCCCAGAACATGATACCATGTTACCCATGGTTTCACCCACCTCACCCATCATCTTTTGACTCCAGAAACCTTTCGAGGAGACCACAAACTCTGTAGCACCAAGCCCACCACCACAGCATTCGTTCAATGTGGAGGGTCTATGTTTCACACCTTGGAGCAAGTCAAAAAATGCGCTCCAGTCAGCCCGGTGAATGACGTTGTTTCGAGCAAGTTATATGAACAAACTAACTCAAAAAGACGCTATATGCGAGTGGGGTTCTGGCATTGTCGAAGGTTCCATGCAGAGAAATCTGATTAAACTCTATATACACCAAATAATAGACTTAGAACATAGTCTAGAACAGGGTGTGAGGTTATATAGGTTCAAGTGTGGACAGAAACAGCAAAAACAGAGTCAGAACGAGGTCTATAAGAGACTAAAGCCGATATATGACAGAACAGAACAGAACAGCACAGTCAGACAGAATCAGAACGACCAAACAACTACTCAGGGAAGTTTATAGTCGCAGCCAGAACAGCAGACAGGACAGAACAGTAATGGGCAACAGACCCAACAGTAACAGACAGAGACAGAACAGTGAGGCTAGTACCTGCTATATAGGCAAGGGACAACGTGTATACTTTCAGGGAGTCACAATTATGGATCCACAAGTGTCCATGCGCCACTTTCAGAGTTAACTGAGAGGGTCCTTATGCGCTCCACTTGTGTGAGTCATCATATGAAGCCAATCAAGTTCATCTGATTATGCATTGGGTTTAACTGCTTCCACAGCTGTGTCAGACCAGTTCTATGGTCATCGTATTGGCCGATGGTTCGGTCATATACGGTATTCAGAAGGTTCCCATTGCCAAGTTCGAATCCCCTTGGTTGCAGGTCTGTATATGGTAGTTTTAATGGTTCCTCAAGTTATATAACCTTATAGAATGTCTACCCAGGTTTGTAGCTTGTTCTATAATGGCACACTAACTCTTGGACAGCTTATAGAAGGTCCTACATGTTTCAGACCTTCCCATAGCCTTTAGTCTGGAGAGTAATCATCTTATATACCCACGAACTATGATAGCATTTGAAGCCTACCAGTAGTCTGTAGATATTAGATGCTTCATATAACAGTGTACTGCTTTAACTGGCTGCTTGGGGCTCACACCAGTTCTTATATAGCCATGTTATCTTTGTCCCATATTCAGGATGTGGCAAATTCGGTTTATTTTGGGTACTTAGCATTACTGTCATTACA
>MU128024.1:33387-45786 GCA_014904975.1 Marasmius fiardii PR-910 | reverse complement strand
TATCTCCTCCCCTTCAGAAAGAGAAGGTATGGGAGTTCCCTTGACTCTAATTGAATCATCTTCAAAGTTGAGGGATATACCATGTTTTCTCATAAACACAGTCCCCACAACTGCATCATATCGATCCACATTGGCAATGTCAAAGTATGACTTTGAGTGAACAGCACGTGATCCCGTTCCTAATTTATATGATGATATACAACCGTGATTAATTTTTGAACAGCTTCCTTTTGTACCCAGTTGTAAAGTTACTGGATTTTCGAGTTGAAAGACTCGGAGTTTAGATGCACGCGCAAAATCGGGACTTATAGCATCTGCTGTGCTTCCACTATCAAATAAGACAAAAGCTTTAAGCCCATTAATTTCAATGAAGGCTGATAGGCACCGGTTTTCTTCCACGGTGCGTTTTGGTCTTTTCCCCATAACAGGTACTCTGACCCGTGTAGGTTGTAGTGTTCCTTCAACACTATTATCAGTAGCCTTCATTGTGCGAAGGTATTCACAGAAATTTAATCTGTATATCTCATCATAGGCCTCCTCATCTGAGGGAAGATTGATTTCCGACCCTGTAAGTATTTCATTTTCAGAGTCGTCATTTTCGAAACACTCTCGCATAGCTGCGAAACGTTCATTATTGCTGGACTCATCATCACGCATGAATCCAACTCGTTCATCTGCATCACTAGAGTATTGAGATCCGCCCCACGGATCAGACTCAGCTTCTGACTGCTCAAGTTCAGAACCTGAGTTTATTGCCGCAAGCATTTCATTTTCTGAAGCTTCACCTTTGGAGGAAGGTGCCTCATTCTCAGATGCATCTGCTTCTACCATATGATAGAGACGCACACCGTCTTTTTGTTTTGTCTCAACCATGCGGTACAAACGGCCCGATGTATTTGGTTGATCCGTTTTTCTCTCGGAAGGGCGGTTATTAGTAAAATGAGACTTTCCATTTGAAGTTTTTCCAGCATTTTGTTTGCTGTACTTCTTATTATACCAGTCAGGACGTCCGTTATCCTGTTTAGAATATGGCTTGACCTGGTAGCGATGACCATCGACTTTTTGAAGTCGTCTAGGAGACAGGGAGCGTTCTTTCCCTTTTTGTTTACCCTTATCAGGGTTTCTTTTACGGTCTCTGGAGCGAGATCGTGAACGGCGGCGCTTGGCACGCTTGTTTTCTTCTTTTAACTTTTGGAAGTACTCGCATGAAGTGAATCTACGCTCCACGGCCAAAGCTGCCTGCATAATTTCGTCAACGGTTGACGATTCTGCGGTGACACCGTGAATGTCAGTCATCTCGCCATTGAATCAGGTACTTTCAGGAACAATTTCTTCTTGAAAGTATAAGGGTCTGGTGGACTCGGCATACATTTAGCAAAGCGGATCATAGCACTGAATACACCCTTGATTCCGCCAGAAGCAGTGTAACGAACATCTTCCATTTTCTCAGCCACATGGGTGAGAGATGCATCGTGAATGAACCGTCGATATAATCCACTAATGACCTCCATAAAGGATTTCTGACCTTTCATGGTATCAAATTGGTTGAAATTATCAGGTACGGCTTCGACGTAGTCATTAAACCACACGCCAGCGTCACCTTTTAGTAGAGTTCCAACTACGTTGGTACGTTGTATGTCAACAGATGTTAACATGATGGTATTCTTTGATGAACTAAATCTCAAAGCAGGACCACATAAACCCGCAAGGGCTAACCATCGTACTAATGCACAGATCCATTCGTCAAATGCAACATAATCATTACTATCCCCGTAATAGAATTTGGGTTTAGGAATCGATTGTAGCAGGGTTTTCCGCAGATTTGCTGCAGTAGGATCGTGGTAAGGCCTCCCGATCAATTGATAATTTATTAAATCTTCAAAGCGGCGGAAGGCTGCTCGTAAAATTTCTACATCACTTAAAGGAGTAGGATTATAGACAAATCGCTCCTTTTCATTGAATGTATCTCCAGGGGAAGAGGAGAATCGAGTTTGTCCAAAAATGGCGGGTTGAAGCCTGCTCCTAGGAGTTTCTGATCGTTTGAATTGACTCGGATGTGATATTGAATCTTCTGATTCATCATCTGAATTGGTTCGGTCAATATCAAAGTCAGAACCACTATCTGGTGGTCCATTACCGTCAGGAGGACCAGGAGGGCCTCCTGGTGGTCCACCACCTCCACTACCTGAAGGTTGTGAGTTTTCACGACCTGAATTGTTGTGACCTTTCCCTTTGTCTTTATGGGGTCTTGATCGTCTTGGATCATTACTGTCAGGATCATCTCCTGGTGATCCAGATGGTCCAGGGGGCTGAATTCTAACATTGCCTCCCTGAGTTGATGATCTAGTGAATCCACGGGCTTGTCCGCGGATATGATCATTTGGACCAAACGGTTCTGCATACTGGTCCCTAACAGACCTCCAGTCATTGGGGGTTAAATCAAAAGTAGATAACCTGATTAATGGAAACTCAGGTGAGTAGAATTCATTGTTTTCAATAACAATTCGTTGTAGTGGAATATCTGTAGTGCTGTAGCGATCAAGATCTGTTCGACGCGCTATCTGCAACACATAATTTCGTCGCAATTGGTTATAGAATTCACTGAAAATTTCATTCGGTGTGTTTGATTGCGAGCGTGGTGACAATTCTTGTGGAGTTTCAGTTTCCACGCTTGTACTTTTATGCGTGGTTTGACTCTGATCTATGGTCTCGGTTGCAGGCTGAGACATTAGATCCTGAGTGTTTATACTCTGAAATCGGACTCCCGATTGTGGAGTGCTTTGAGTTTGTGCACTCATATTTGATGGACGAGAGCTTTGTCCATGAGAAATATTCCCTGAAGGTGAATACATGACGTCTGTTGCGGAATTACCACTACGCCGCAGAAATGGTCCTGAAATTGGATAATTTGAAGAGGCAGGTGTAGTCGATGGTGTTCGGTACTCCTCTTCAAATAGAGATCTACTGTTGCCCGGTAACCAGTGTTTTCGGGTCGGGTTTCTCCATGACATCTCTGTTTCAGATACAACGTTCCGATCAGAAGAAGTTAGCTGACCAAACAATGAAGGGTCAGTTGAAATTGAAGCAATTGCAGAGGGAGTGATGAGCTCCTCAGTGTTTCCTCGTGGCAAGATATCTTCTAAATACTGTGTGGTATTAGAGGATGTAGTATCTCCATGGCTACTAGTTGATTCTGATTCAACCTTAGATACACGAGATGAGTTTCTATCTACTGAATAAGTAGATATAGGTACGTCGATCTCGGATGGATCAACTAACTGTGTCCCAGGGGTCATACTTTGTGAGATAGACCCGGGACTATTTGATACGACTGCCTGCAATTTGATATCAGCAGGAGTGACAGTTGTTGTTGACAAGGAGGAATCTGGTCGACGTCCCGATACATTTCCCGAGCCAGTGTATACTGGAATTCGAGAAGGACCAGCGGTAGCATTCGATGGGGGGGCATCAGAAGTTGCTGCACCTTGCTGGGATCTGGTAGTTGCAGTCGATATCATATCGGCTGGTTTGGACGAAGTGAAAGCCTCGCCGACAATAGAAAAGGGTGTGTCCTGTGGACTAAAGACTGAAAGTTTAAAAAATTGTAAGGTGGGGCTCACCGATACGCCTTACTCGCGCAGACACAAGTAAACTTGACCAGGGATTATATTAGTCCACGAGGTAAGTACTATGTCCAGAGAGTAGGCGATGGTGAAGGTAAGAGTGAAGATCTCGTTAGGAGTACAGAACGTACTCCTTAAATACTATGCTATCGTGAGAATATAAATAAGTGTAAATATTCCCGTTACAGTCCATTTGGAATGATATGTCATCCGAGTCACCATCATCTTCTTCACTCTCTGAATTGTTCTCAGTTTCCATCTCTCATCTTACAAAGTCTCAAATTTCATGCAACCCCTTCTCTCCTTCAGCAAAATCCCGTTCATCTAGCTCCTCAAAATTTCTCTCTGCAATTGGATTGACCAGATCATCCACACCGGGAATTTCACCATCATCCATCAGGCTGCGATAATAGAGCTCCTTTACACAATCCATCATTTCCTTTTCAGTATCTTCAATTTGTTTGCTGTGAGCATGCCAGGATTGAATGAGTTTTGGTTTGGTTGTTGGCTGGGAAGTGGACAAAGACTGGGCTGGTGCAGATGAAGTGATCATAAGAGCATGAACAGCCTTAACAGCATGTTCAGTATCATTCTCAGCATTCAGAACTGCATTCAGACCTTGCTCCCAATCTTGGTAATGGTAGTGGTTGCCAAGAGTGATTTTGAGTCTGGAAATTGCTTGGGGCAGGGTCCAATCAGCAGTTGCATATTCAGAAATGATTTCCCACCCCTTGCAAACCCAATTGTCTTGTCCAGAGTTGTTGCCCATCTCAACATCAGAGCTGTGTTCCTCAGAATCGGAATCAGGTGCATTAGGGTCAACAAAAATATCATCCCATTCTTCATCGTCACATGGAGAAATTCCGGTATGATTCCAGCAGTCGCATATGGTTTCTGGTGTCACCTCATCCCAGGCCTGGGTGAGAAGTCACATAGCCTCTAGGATCTTGATATCCCATAAATTCAGACTGTTAGCCTCCTCTAGCTCAAGTGCTCGAAGTGCCAATAGTGGTGCCCGTTTCTCGATCAACATGGCTCCCGTCACTGATTCATTCCTCTTCTCCATGCTTTCCTGCCACAATGCCAGTGCCCTATCAACATCTGGTCTCATATGGCATAATTCTGCTACAACCTCGGGCTTGAGCTTCTTTGACAAGGCACTCTGTGTGAATTTCAAAACACCCTCCTTCCGATGTGAAAAATGATTGACAACATCCTTCTGCTTGAGATTAGGGTTAGCCCTCGACATAATTGATAACTTGAAGCCAATCCCAGAGTGCCAGGTCCTCCTTAGGCTGCCGGAGAGGCTTGGCTGTTGTCTTCGGCATATTTTTGGAGGACTTGTGTGGACCTTTAGGTTTGAATTTCGTAGCGGCCCTCTGGTTGGTTCATACTTTGCGGGTTTTCTCAGTGGCCATGGCGAGTATAATGACCAAAATTAGTTGAATTAAACCTATTTATACTCTGATAACAATGGAGACAACCTTAATTGTAAGGTTTCCTTATTGGGCTAGAAATAGAAAATAAGGTGTCCACCCTGTGGAATAATGGGCTAAAAGCATATTCCATATTCCAGATTAGCTTGTGATGGAATATCCCTGCCTACCACTCTCGTTCCACCAAAATCTCATTCCAGACGGCGGATATTCCATATAAAATATTCGACTGTCTATGTATATCAGAAGTACTGGGGCCCCAGAATTCTTTCGACAATACGAATTACAAGTACTTATGTACTTACCTCAACGAAATAAATGGAAATTCGGGTCCATCGCACCGTTGATTCTGTAAGATTGCCCAAGGATCCTCCGAGAATGACAATCTACACAGCTACTCGTGGCCACATACCCTTAAATAATATTTGCATGGGTAGTCATTGGACAGTATGTATTCCCTTTCCCAATTCAATTAGCTTCCTACAACACATAGGTACTAAGGCGACTGTAGCTGCAGTGACCTTGCAATCACACATTGTCAAAGCTCTCGATGGTCACTTCTGTCGTAATGAATCAATTGCAGCCACACCTACCCGATATTGGCAAACAGGATCGTCTTTGGTGGTTTGGGGGTGAGAATGGGAAGTATCGTAATGCCATGGTAATAGTTCCACAGGAACTCTTTTCTTAGTAACGCCGGCGCGGGTGGACCCCAAACAATGGTAGCAATTCATTGAAGAGAATGCTATATAAGACTGACCGACGGCGGGCTAGTATCTAACTCTCATGAACGTACGGCTCCTCGCCTCCAGTAAGTTTTGCCTCAAGTCCTTGAGCATGTCTGTTTTCACTAATCAAGTTCAATTTGCTAAGGCCTCGGGCTAAGCCTGACGATCTGTGATATATGGCTGTGTCGGAGAGAGGAAACGAAACTTATCTCAACGTAAGGAGCTCCTACTAGATCGACCTCTGTTTCGACGCCTACGACACTTGACATTCTTCCAGGAACCCCAGAAATCTGACCGTCGTCCAACGACTACACTTATTATGCAGATATTCAACCATTGTCTTTCAGATGTGAGCAGATGATTTAGTCTTCACAATTCAGGAGCCTTCATTTCTGACCTCAACTCAGAATCGATGTTGCAATATTTAGCTTCGACGCCCACAAAGCTATCGTAGCGGCCAAGCTCTCTATACCTGTCTGTCTTCTGCATGGTGCATTCAAGACAATCGTAGCCCTTGTAATTTTCTCGCTGTTTCACATTATACTCACACTACGAGGTGCGTATAAGGATCTACCCGTCGTTGACGATGCTCAAAATGCTGGACTGATCCACGAATTCAACCAGTTTACGCCTTATATGAAAAAAGTCTCCGACTTGTCTTTATTTTTGGGTTGGTGGGCGCTTCGAGAATCTTCGTAGGTGTTTACGGGATTGCTTCAAGAATTCAAATCGGCATTACCGACAATAGCTCGGTATCTGAGTGGTTTGACCACCTCTGTCTCCGAAGGCAGTTCTTACCTAAAGAGTTCGACATTACTTTCTTCGTGTAGACCTATATTCCGTTTTACTCGTTCGATCAGCTACTGACAAGAACCATGTGTTGACAGGGTGGTCGAGATGATTACACAGTTCGCTCTGTGTTATCTTACTTTGAGCAAAACGTTGCACTTGGAAGGCAGATGGTCTTTCAAGGTATCCTCGGTCGGTTCGGTCCTAAATAGGGATGCGCTTCTGGTTCCCATAAGTCTTTCTGGTGCGTAATCAAACAATTTAAGAGTTCTCGTCCCTCAATGCTCACCCTTGTTTAGCTATAATGATTGGGGTAATAACGGCTAAACCGGTGAACGCCTCTCTGTTTATTTTCCCGTGAGTTCCTTTATTTCAGTACCTTAAATCGGGTGGCCCGGGATTGATATGATAAATTCCAGGACACTGATAGGCGTAACTTCATGTTTAGTGTGTATTCCATCCGATTTTACCTCGTATTTCACAGATGGTGCTCACAACATTCGTTCAAGGCTTGTCACGCAATTGTTGATATGCAAAGGTTGGGCGACCAATCACCCTCGAAGGTCTCCGAAGAGATGGTTTTCACAACTATCGACGCTACGTGGGACTCCCGGACACATATGGACCCTGCTTGAAGCATCGAAATGCTTACTCAACTTTCCGGTTGATTGGGCCGTCCGTTGTGGGTATTTACATTGCATTTCTGAGCGGTAGGGTTATTAACGTTAACGGGATCACGACCTGCTTCAGAGATGTATTTCTTTCGATCCTCGGCTTCTTCAAGCACCTCACAAAACCACGACTTCTCAGCTTCAATTCAAAACACGGGGATCAGACGTAAAGAACATGACATGAATCCGGGGATAACTTCGGACAGCTGGAACTGTACCGAAAACTCATATAGTGGAAATAAGGGAGAAGGAATTGGTTATTCTATGTACAAGTTACATCCTAGTTCTTATACCTACTGTTCATGTATCTAGAATGTTCTCTACAGTGTAGTATCAGTAATTGGATGAGTAATAAGTGGAGAGACTGAATAAGAAAGTGACGAAGAAAGTAAAGAAGGCGTGAGAAAGTTCTACAAGTTTCTACACTCACGCTTGTACAAACGGAGATCTACAACACTCCCCCTCAAGCTGTGTGTCCACTAAGTAAATCCAAAGTCTATATCAAAAATTCTAAATATTAACGCAGTGGTGAACTGATCTCAGTGAGAGGAACAATTTTCACAGTCACAATACCGCCAAATCATGGGACATACCACAACACATGCAAGTACTGAAAGGTGAACCTAAAAATCAAGATACCAGAACACAACAAGCCATCGAAACACATCCAATGCTGTGAGACAGAGTGCTGCAGGCCGCTGGAAACACATTCCAATGCGGGAGAACGTCACAGGCCACTAGATACACCTATCATAGCGCGGAAATAGCCACAGGCCATCGAATTCCGATGCAGGAAGACACCACAGGCCATCCAAGATACACCTATCCTGATGCGGGATTAAGAGCAAAAGAGGGATTCTCGACCAGAACACTTCCAGGAGACGAAACAACGATACAATGCCGGACACACCAGCAAGGGTCAGGGGAAATCAAATGTGAACACAAGGTGGAAAAGGTGGCGCGGTGCCAGATCAAAATGCATAGTTGGTGTCGAAAACAAAATTAGTGCACTCCTGGTGGTGCTTCTTCTTCGAACAGTGGCGAGGAGGCTCAGGTTCTGAGTCTGAACTGGAATCAGAGTCGGATGAAGGCAGATCTCCCATCCAATCACGAACAACATGGCCAGTTTTGCCACAGCGGAAACATTCCCCCTTGAAAAGCTTTGACTTGGCAGCGAGGGCAACATCATCAGATGATGGCTTGGTGTCTTTTCGGCGAGCCTGTTCAAGGATGCGTGAAATGATGGTGGTGGAGTCGGAAAGGGATGTAGTGTCAACGCCCTGGATGAAAGAATTCCATGATTTGGGAAGAGAGGTGAGGAGAGTGATAGAAAATTCATCTTCAGTGATCTTGGAGTTCAAACTGGCTAACTCCTGCCAGTAGCGGGTCATGGTGTGAATGTGAGTCTCGATGTCTTCTCCTTCCAAACACTCAGCATGAAAGAGTTTACGGTGCACTAGAATGATGCCAATAGCTCCTTTTGGCTGGTACATATCTGAAAGGGTTTGCCATGCGGCGGCGGATGTTGCGGCATCAGAGATGTACACAAGTGGCTCATCACCTACTCAGAGTCGGATTGCAGAAGGTGCTCGGCGGTCCCTGTTGAGCCAGGTCTGCATGGGGAGGTGTGAATCGGGTAGGGATGGACGAGGAATGGTACCAAGGGCATAATTGAGTAAGCCCATGTCCATAAGTATATCCGTCATTTTAACTTTCCAGGTGGCATAGTTTTCGGGACCTGAAAGGTGCTGAATGTGGTAAGCGCTGGCGGCGGCGTTGTGGGACATGATGGGATCAAGCTGATGTCAACAGAAGGAGACAGGAGGACGAGTGAGAGAAAGAACGACTGCGAGAAACTCAGTTGGGGCCAGGGCCCATAACCTATAGTGGAAATAAGGGAGAAGGAATTGGTTGTTCTATGTACAAGTTACATCCTAGTTCTTATACCTACTGTTCATGTATCTAGAATGTTCTCTACAGTGTAGTATCAGTAATTGGATGAGTAATAAGTGGAGAGACTGAATAAGAAAGTGACGAAGAAAGTAAAGAAGGCGTGAGAAAGTTCTACAAGTTTCTACACTCGCACTTGTACAAACGGAGATCTACAACAACTCGCCCCATACACGGCTGGAGGGATAGAATTATTTTTTTATAACATATAAGGGGTAGGTCGGACTAAGATGCGGTTGCTTCGGTAGAGGAGTACATACATAATTGTTTCTTTCGATTTGTCCAAACAGCCCTGTACAGCGACGTACTTCAGGCTTCAGCTCCCGCGAGGACCATAAACAGAAACGGAATTGAACAGTAAAAAATGAATACACCTTCAGCTTGATGATTGTCGGACCCAGCGACTTTCGCAGGCATCGTGGTAGACCCATCTAGTACTCTCGTTGAACATTAGTTATGGTTGGTCTGGACCGGGTAATTGTGGCTCTGTGAGCTACGGGTGGAGGTTGATGAGAGACGACGTGAAGCTTGAAAATGAGGGAGGCACGTTCGTAGACGTTATATCGCGATGCGATCGCCTCAGAGGTACAGCTCTGACCATCTAGACGACTCTCGCTTGAATTGAGCCTCCACGGTAATTGATGTGCTGATTCGGGTGTACCAGTGGGCTATGGATCGAATGGAATAAGGGGAAATGAGTTGTGCGTACGGAATATATATAGATCATAATGTATAGTGAGCTAACCATGAGTCTAGATTTCCGTCAACGCTCAGTGGCCTTCAAGCTTCATGTATCCGGCGATTGAGATTGTCGGGGCGGGGGCTGTATCTGAGGAACAAGCGAGGATATAGAATCTACAGGGCAAATTTTACTCACCTAACGTTTCCATCTACATCAGCACCTATTTATTCAGTTTCGAGCCTTGCCTAGTAGCTCATTGACTCGCAATCTGGATTCCAGGCCCTCATAATCTATGGGGACATACCGCGCGCCAGCGTTATACAAATACAAAATATGATGAATGAATCCGGAAGCGAATTGGATCTCAAATGATGAAACAAAGAACATACCTGAGGAACACCCAAACCCGCCTCGTGCGGTTAACCGCGTAAGACGAAGCGCCACCCTCTTGCATCATCGAAAACCTCCGAAAGAGTCTAACGCCTTCTGAGCTCAAAATACGCCGTTTTGAGAGTCCGATGGTAAAGTGAGCGATGGAATCGATTTCAGTTTCCGGTAGGAGAGATACATCACTCTGTCCGTAACTATTCCGGAATCCGTTCTGGAACCAGGGTGTTGTTCGTAGCCTCGGAAAAATCTCTGGCGATCGCATTCAAATTCTTGTGGGAGTTCAGTGTAACGTGGCTCAGAAAACGGCTCTTTCGGAATGAAAATAGACGAGATGGAGGGGAAAAGTGAGTGAAAGGTCGCTTCCTCACTATATTATTTATTCCTCTTGCGTGAGAAAGCATGCCGTAACACGCTTTTTTTCTCCGTGACTCCCTCACGGTTTGCACATGTGATAATCAGACCCAACATCATTAAGCCTCTTCTAGCTACCGTCGAGATTATATGGGGAAAAAATGAAAAGTACGCCTCTCCTTTTTTTTTCCCTACCTAGTCCGAACTCAGTTTACGTCGAATTTGCCAAAAACACAGGATGTCGCGATTTCACCGATGGGAGAGAGCCTGTTAAGGCTGGCAAAATCTCGCAGGAGGTCCCCGTCAGTGAGACTCATGTCGTTCTCAAGTGTATATCGATAGTGCGGAGGTAACTATGTTTGTCGAATTATACTCATCACACTCCCCGCCGAAGATCGCTAATCAGAAATCGTCACAATCGATGGAAATTCGATAGCTTTTCACGTCGAATCACTGTCAGGAACTCCCACCGCGAGGAAACCTGGTGGAAACGGTACTCTTCAGTACATCCAGCGGCTTTACCCTCGTTCTAAGTGTTTAGCAGGTTCAATAGGCCCCAAGTTGTCAACAGAATTCATTTGTTCTTGAAGAACGACATTATGCGGCTTAGCTCGGCAGATGTTAGTTAAGCACTGTGCACGACTCAGATCGTTCATTCACCATCAGGAGAACACATCCACTTGTCGGAATTGATGGAATTTCGAAAGCTTTTTCTGCGCCGAGCCAAATAATCTGAAAGACACTGGGGGCAAACCCGTGTATTGATTATCTTTCTATTTTCCAGGAACTTGGAGTGCCATTCCTCGGTACGTCCTGTTTACAACTGCAGCTCGCTAATTGCTTAACAGGTTCACGTGTTTTGACGTCTCAGGATTTTAGGTCGTCTGGGGAAACCAACGTTTCAAGGGCCGAAATGGCCTTGACACTCACTGGATTCACCATATACCCAAACAAAGCTATGATACACAAGCACATCAAACGTGCTTTACAAAAGCTCTTGGGTCGCGAAAAATGAAAATGAAAACAGAATCAAGTGGGAAAGCAAGGACTAAAAATGAGGTGCTACGAAGAATGAGCGACAAAGGGGCATAGAATTCGGCCAACCGCGTTGGGCTGTCGTTTGCTGATGATGACCTTCTCAGCATCAACTCACATTCAACCTTCTGACTCGGGTAACAGTGGTGGTTGTCGTTGTCGTCGTGATCGCAAGCTCTCCATTTTCACCAATCCTTAGGCCCTCTGCATCAATCACCGTATCAGCGATCGTTTGTGTAGCTTCAGGTGCTGGAAGCGTGGTTGCATCCAAGTCGGAGTCGCGCTGAGCTGAAGATTGGGAAGGGATATCTGCGCATTTAACGAACCGCCACAGTTGACATCGTTCAACTGGATCTCGTTGATCATGTATGTCTATCTGCAATGATATTAACATAGAAATTATTTTCGATATAACGGGACGATATGCACCTTGTTCTCTGGTCTGGGATTCCCGAAATCTCTCAAATCGAACACGGCTCGGTTGCATGGCCATCCGATCCTGTTCGTGATTATTGATACACTCTTTTGAACCTAAATTGTCCTGTTTGACTCACCAAAAAATGTTTCTCTGTAGATTGTAAACTTGCAATTCCCAACTGACAGGGTACCAGCTAGGTTCAATGGGCTGCTCCATTGGGTTCCTAAACTGGACAGTCAAGTATGCGCCATTGAGTGCAGATCGAATTGAGTAGCCTGGACCAAAACGTTCAAAGGTCCACTAGACATTGAAGTTGACACAGACGT
>MU128024.1:0-32922 GCA_014904975.1 Marasmius fiardii PR-910 | reverse complement strand
GTATGCGAAACCAGTAACCGGGGTTCCATTTTCCAACACCCCCCGAGAACCCCGTACGTGGATTAGTCATCGGAGTTGAGTCCCAGCATCCTTGCGAATCGTTCAGTCGATGGTCGATTTAGTGGTTTGGTAAAGAAGTCGGCGAGGTTGTCGTTGGAACGAATGTATGTATATTTGAGTTCCCCTTCCCGCACAGTGTCTCGTATCCAGGCCCACTCATAATCGAAGTGCTTCGTGCGGGCATGTTTAGTGGTCGCGCTAGTCAGGTCTAATGCCGGCGTATTGTCGACATGAATTTCGAATGGGTAGTCTTGTCGCATCTGTAAGCCGTCGAGAAATTTCCACATCCACATTGCCTGCTTCCCCGCATGGACCATTGCTCCCATCTCTGCTTCGGTAGTTGACGTCGCAACACGTCGCATCTTCACGGAACTCCACGACACGGCTCCTCCGCTGACGATGAAAACATATCTGAGTGTGGTTTTCCGGGTAGCAAGGCCTGATTCTTCCTTGATGTCACCATGAGACGCATCGGCGTACCCCAAGGGTCTTAGGCTACCCCCATTCCCCTTATAGGTGAGTTTATATCCCCTGGTGGCTTTCAGGTAGGCCACCACATGCAACGCGTAGTCCCAATGGATAGGCCATGGGTCGTTACAATATCTCTGAAGCAATGCCACTGCGAAGGCTATGTCTGGTCGGGTTCCCTGCACGATGTGGTTAAGGGATCCAATGAGGGAAAGATAGTCCTTTCCCCTCATGTACTGGAGATCTGTGGCCGTAGGTGGAGTCGGTTGAGAGTTATCGAGATCGATGTTAAGAGGCAGGGGAGTATGTTTGGTGGCCGAACCTTCCATATCAAATTGTCTGATAATTTTGTCAATAAGAACGATCTGTTGGAGAGATATGTCACCATTGCTTCGGTTCTGCCTAATTGTCAACCCAAGATATACGTCGGGGTTGGGGTATACTGTCCACTCGTAGTGATCCCCCATTTCATCCGTGACCTCCTTCATTTCCTTTTCATCAGTCGACAATCCGAATACGTCGTCGGTATACGTAGCAGTGATGGTGGATCCAGAGCTGATATTAGTGCGGAATCGAACACAAGGGTCGGCGGCGATGGGATGATGGTAAAGCTTTCGGTAGGTCCCATCGAGAAGGCGGTACCAGTTGTTTCCAGCATCCATAGTCCCATATATGTTGATGTTCATGAGAAGGGCCGTCTGCCTTCCATCACGAAGTGAATATCTGTGCTCGTACCCTGGGGGAATACAAAGGTAGTTTACTCCCTGGGGCTTTGCATTGAGGTACGCCCCCGCAAAATCTGCTGTCCATAACTGGAGACGAAGCATAGCACCTATGGCGGCAAGAAAACATATGGATTCATACCGTGTCACTAACGCCCAAGAGTCGAAATAATGTGTGCCTTGTATCTGCTTGTATCCTTTCACTACCAGCTGTGCCTTCCGCTTCCTCAGCTTTCCATCGCCGTCGAATGCAACCAAATAAACCCACATGACGGGGATCAAATCCACACCCGGTGGGACAGGCATGGGAGTGAATGCTTTCCTACCGTCCAACTGGTCCATCTCCTTGTCCATAGGACCTCCCCAAAGATCCAGTCGATTCTGAGCTTTGTTATAGTTCTTTGGAACCCATGTGTTTTCTGGTTCGGGAATACTGGCGTTAAACGCGTGTGGCACGTCTTTCTCATCCTCGTCTGGTACATCATTTAGTGGTTGGAAGACATCATTCGAATTGACCTTGGGTTTAGACCAGTTTCCTGCCCAATCTTCACCATGTTCCTTTGCTGACTTCTCGGTGGCGGCTGATTCGCATGAAAGTTTCAATCGCTCGGAGGGAATGTGTGTTCGTGCAGACGAACGGGATGGCGCGGGGAGCCAAGGGTTGATTCATCGTCTGGTTGTTGCGGAATCAACGGGGACAGGTAGTAAAGTCCCAGCGGCATCGAGGTCAGGTCCCGTGGGAACGGAATCAGATTTGGTTTGGACGGGGTTACCGGGGACGGGATCATGAGCGGGATTAACAGGGACGGGTAATAAAGTCCCGGCGGCATTGAGGTCAGGTCCCATGTTGGACGTTGGTTGATCAACGAGGAAGTCATAATCATTGTCGATGATGTCTCCTGCCCCCCCAATGTCAGACACCCAGTGCCCTTCGCCTTTGTGGAAAACTACGTCCCTTGAAACAACTACCTCCCTACTTCCATCAATTTTACATCTAAATATCCCATGAGCTTGATAACCAACGAGTTTTCCCTTTTCCGACCTTGGAGAGAGCTTGCTACGTCCCTTTTCCTTCGGGACGTGGACATACATTGTGCATCCAAATGGTCTGAGGTGAGAGACGTCCTGTCATTTGCCTGTCCATTGCTCCTCAGGTATCTTCCCAGGGTGGCGTTTAGATGGGAAGAAGTTACTCGTGTATACGGCAACGTTCATCGCTTCACCCCACCATTCCGCCCCTAGCCTAGCCTCCAGCAGGAGGATTCTCGTCATACCTGTGATGACACCAATACCACGTTCGACCATTCCATTGGAAGCAGATGAGTAAGGGGCGGTGTGATCATGGATGATCCCATTGGAAGAAAACCACTCGTCCCAGAGGATGGACATAAATTCTGGTGCGTTATCTGTTTGGACGGTTTTTAGCTTTAACCCAGTCTGTCTTTCACCGAGTTGTTTGAAGTTCTTTAGAACCTCCAGCGTCCTTTCCACCGTCCTGTCCTCCAAAGGCTCAACAAACTTCTTCGCAGTCCCGGCATCTACTATCATCATCGCATATATCTTCCCACCAACAGTCTTTACTCTTGCAGGTCCCCAAACATCAATTCCGACTAGTTCAATGGGTGTAGTGGTGTCCTCACCGCTCGGAGGGAAGGGGGACCGTTTGTGATTCCCAAGAATACAGTCCTCACAACATTTCTCTTCCCCTTTCGCCTTAGCAATTTCGAGTCCATCGAGGAGGGGCTCAGCTTCTCGGATCCTATCCTTGGAGATGTGAGCTGCACGTCGGTGAAGGAGGTTGATATCTGTTGCGGTGAATGCTGTTGCGTCTGATGGAATTGTGAGTAATCCTTTGATATAATATAGATTGGTCACTGAGTCCCTATGCACCTCGAAAGCCTTGACTCCGGAAGGGTCGAAGAACCTCATTTTACCACCTCCTACACCCATATACCATCCAGCTCGATCCAGGATACCAATCGAAATCAAGTTGCAGGCAATATCAGGGGCGTAAAGCGATTCCCGGAATACGAGAGTGTTCTCGACACCGTTGTGGATCACCTTCGTTTCGACAGTCCCAGCACCTAGGATGGAAAATGACTGGTCGCGTTTGGAGGAGGACCCTTTCGAAGCAGTCGCAAAGGGTTTGTATCCCTTAAAGAGAGAAAGATCGTTGAAGAAGTGCCGTGATGCTCCGCTGTCCCCAATTATCCTCCCAGATCTATCTCCTGTAGTGACAGCGGAGTAAGTGGGGTCCGAGATTTCAAAAACCTCTGCCATCATCGCAAAGGTCTTCCCTGGTAAAACCCCAACAATAGACGAAGTGCCCGTAGTGGCTATGTTCGCTTGTAGAGCACTAGCAGTGCGTTTCCCTTTATACCATGCCGGGTACTGCCCCTGCTTACCGCCCCCCTCCGCCCAGCAGTTGTCGATGGTGTGTCCCTTAGGATTGCTGCATCTCGAATTCATGCACCTTAAGTCCCCTTTGGACTCCCTCTGTCTTTTCTGCGCTAACATTGCCTTAACTTCTGCCAGCTCTGCTCTCATTGCAGAGACAGTGTCAAGAGGTGTTGACGGGGTCCCTCCCTTCTCCTTCCCACCTATACTGTGCAAGTAATACTCCTGGAGCCGGGTCGCGATGAGGGTTATGTTCCGATCATAAATCAAGTTTCCAGTGACAACATTCCACTCCATTGTTTTGGGGAACGAGTCAAGAAACATGGTAACGAAGTTGACTTCCGTGATAAAGGCGCCAGCATCTGTAGCTTCCTTCCGTAAGTTCCTCATCTTCTTCAGGTAACCATCATCACCGGTGACTGGTCCTGACACGTATTTACAGGCCCGGAGTGCTTCCTCTTTGCGTTGGTGAGCGTAGTTTGCGACGACGCTATATTCGATACAGAGGTAATCCCATAGCTCACGAGAAGGCTTTCCGATGAAGGATGATAGACCAAAGCCGACGGGATCTTTGACATTGTTCCAGATGGTAAGGAAGGCAACGGATTCCCTGAGGTTGTATTCGAGGAAGAGAGGATTCGGGTCGTTGACTGGAGTGGAGTTACGGGTATCAGCAGAGGGGGCCAATTCAGGAGCAGGTGTGGTCGTATCACCAGAGGGGGTGGATTCAGGAGATAGGGTAGTGGAGGTAGACAACACCCCAGCCGGGTTCTTCGTAGTGTACGGGTTCTTGGGAATGGTAACCTTACCTTCCCAATAAAGGTCGAGTCCCTTCACCTTCCCATACATGAGAAGAGCATCTCGGAAGGTGAAAAAGTTTTCACCGTTGAACTTCTGTTCATCGGGCAAGGACTGGATAGTAGTATAGTTATTAGATGACTGGCCGCTGGCCATGGTAGTGAGCTTCTAGGGGTAAGATTTCGTGGTCTTGTGTGGCAGTTTAGGAGAGCACGGGGCCCATAACCTGATGAAAGAACGTAAATAGTGAGTTCTCAGCAGACCACGAGAGTGGAGAAAGCTCTGTATTAAGTACCTGATGAAAGAACGTAAATAGTGAGTTCTACGAGGAAGGAATGAGCACGGATAGCGTGACGACAAGAGTACTAGAATACACACCTCAGCAGACCACGAGAGTGGAGAAAGCTGAGGTGTCGGGAATATTGTACGTGAATTAAATATGGATGTAGAAAGGAGCTCAAACAGATCATGTCTAAAGTATGAGACAGGGTATGTAGGAAACGTAGTAAAATAGGAGATAATGTATCAAAGATAATAAACGGAGACGCGGAAGTAAAGTAAGTGAGATTGTATGCGAAACCAGTAACCGGGGTTCCATTTTCCAACAGAAAGCTCGATAGCCGTTCCACCCCTGACGTTGATGATCTTGTACGCACTCACGGCTTGAGGGGGAAGTTTTAATGAGCAGAACCAGCGGATATCTTGTACAACTGAGAAGGGGAAGGACGTAAACAAGGGTTCGGGTAGTAGAGCTGCTGGGGGCACGGCGACAAGTGTAACTCCGTCGTTAAGACCTTCATGTGCTATACTTGAAGTATAGTGCGGCATCGGCGTGGTTCGCATAGTCCGGAAGCAGTCCGGAAGGCTTTGCTATATTTAGGAGGATGACGAAAAACCAGGAGACTTTTCGCCGCCACTGTCCGACTGCTAAGCTCAGTTTGCAGTCCAGAAGCACCCGATTGAATGAGTTGACGGAAAGTGTTTTAGGCCGAGTCTTCTTTCCAAGCATGCTAACGACATATTCTCTTGAGTATCGCAGTGAGCTACGCAATTCGGGACTCTTTATCGATCGCGTTGAAATCGTGATCAACCGCACTTGTTCAACTTCGATCTTGTGCGTCTAGTGAGCCGAGCAGTTCAAACCCACTGTGACTCCACTCAAGTCATGAGCTTTGCAGAAGGCGACGCGAGGTTTCAACATGTGCACCGGCATCAATAATTCAATCGGCCCTTTTTTCGCCTGATATGACCCGCGTTTGGCCTGAAAAGGCATATATCAGGGCCCATTTCCGAAAGTTGTCTTCACGAAAGTCCGATAGTAATGATCCCCGCGGCTGGCCTGTTTTTCTCTCTCTTTTAAAATCTACACTCCCCAGCCTCACGCAGCGTCGATGCACCTCGCTCGTGTTCTCCCTCACTGGTTTGGTTCCGCGGATCGCGCAGCCCTGGATTGCTCTTGATTAAAGGCTGTTGCTTGGGCTCGTCTTTACTCTGACTTGCAGAGGCTATAGGCAGGAATCAGTTTTGATACTGAACACAGCACCGGGTGGCTGTGCGAATGAATTTCCGATTGCAGCTCACCAACTGTGGCGTTTAGCTTGGAAGTGACAGCACAATTCGACGTATGAGCGAGGAGTATAAAACTATACATACCCTATAGATTTTAGAGTCTTTATTGGGACTGGCTCTGGGGATTGGGGCTTCGTAGCTTGCAGAACGGCGATGTCAGTCTCCATGAGCAGAGGAAATGGAAGGGAATCAAGATAATTCACGACATGCAATCAATTACAGATATCCATGAGGTGTTGCACCACTCGCGTCAAATCTGAGGCTGGTCAGAATCGGGAATAAGGCAGGAGAAGCCTATCGTATTTCTTGTAAGTGCCGTTCTTTATACTACAAAATGCTAAGAAAGCCAAGCCCTGATTATATCCTACCACTGGAGTCCGCAGGTCCAAATTACGAGTCAGAAAAGATCAAATGAAACTACGCAGGCCGCAGAAGAATTAGAGTCTGTCCGAGCCAGTAGGTACAGGATTAGTGGAGTATACCAGAATAGGAAGGTCCAGAACGAACGATAGGAAAGGAAACTTGGAACTAATCGAATTGACAACATACCTGGAAGCACGTTCATTCCCGATAGTATGGGTGGATCGGTAGGAATCCGGAGATTATTAAATGGCGGAGTGGCTCTGCGGGAAGCTGTTCCCTTTCGGTCGATGTTGGACATAATTTCGATAATTCGATTGATTATTCGCCTCAGACTTATTGATATGACTGCGACTGAGGGAATTCTGTAGTACGTGTTGAGGGTCATAAGTTCACTGAGTAATGACAGTCTAATTCAATCCAGACCCCCTATATGATTCGACACCACAAGTTGATACCACGGTCAAAGCGGGTCCAGTTCAGTGTTTTGACGTACCGTGGGGATTCAAGTGTCCGTTTGACATTCTCACCCTGCTCGTTTTGGTCATCAGCATACCATGGACCCAACTTCAATCGCAACCTTGTATTGGTAACCCTCCGAATATCAGCCAGCCGCAGTTGTATAAAGGGAGCGTGTCCCGTGTCTCAATCTGGTCAGAACATAACCTCTCCACAACCTCAGCAAACTTCTGACTTTGGTCATAATGAGCCGCGCTCTCAACTTTACCTACGAACCTGTTGAACTCACCGAGGATGTGAACGTTATCCTGGGGTTCCGAAAACCTGACTTCGACCCCAGTTATCAATCTGTGGCCTGGTTGGTCCTTATATCAACCCCTGCAAAGTGTTTCTAATTTGTTTCCAGGAGAGCTGTTACTCTTAATTCAAGTCCAAATATTCCCTCCGGGAAGTTCACCATTTACTATTCTGGAAGGTTGGGCATTAGTCTTGCACAAATTGTAAGCTCTACACCATCTTTTGCTTGTTACATCTGCTCACATGGCTGATAGACTCAAGGAGACATTGTCATGCCAAAAGTGATAATTGAAATGCTGGTCTGCTTTGGATTTTCCTTCATAGTCATCTTGAGACATACTTATGCTTTCAACAGCCCGGCCAATCTACCACTCTTCGCCCAGACGGCACCTGGTCTCAACCCACTTCCATCGGTGGAAATGTCATTGGGGCCGTGAATGGGACTGACAGCCATCAAGACATTGCTTTTGGTAAGTATTCAATCGCCCCGTTGTTGTGAGAATCATTTTGAACATGAGATTATGCTCCCTAGGCACTGTGGAGGAAAATCAGGGCTTCCTTGACCTGTCACCTATATTTTGTTCCAACGTTGCGTGAGTGGATGCATTTCTAATTGTGATGGAAATATATTGACGTTCCTCAAAAGCGCTCAGAGCGCTCTTCGAACCGATTTTCTTCCGATCTTGCAGATGTACGTGGGTCTTGACATTAAGCGTGAGTTTGAATCTTCTTCCACCAGATGCTTGGGAACATTCAAATGTCAGGAAACAGAGGGTGGCTTGATCACAGGTGACATGGAATCCAAACTCATTTGGTCCATGAACCTTGTTGACTTGGCGGGTGAGTAGACATTCAACTATAGTTGGACTTTTCCCATCCTCACCATCATTCTTTCTTTTTCACCTAGAAAATTCTAACTGGGCTTTCAAAGAGGATTTCACAGTAAGTTGCACTGTTCCTTGCTGAGATACTTGGATCTCATTCAAGCTAGGGCTATTATACTGTCACTCCTATTGAGTGAGGTGCTAGTCTCAAGTACCAAGTTGCAACCAATTCCAAAATTCACACCTGTAGGGGGTTTGTTGCGAGAGGCTCTGCAGCCTATTACCATATTGAGTAAAGTTTTTTGTGATAGTTTTAAGCTTTTTCTTGAGTTTGCTTTCTGTATTGAAACTAATGGCGAGCTACACGGCACCAAAACCAATGCCTTCTGTAACGATAATTCCGGTAGTACAAGAGATGTGTCACTCTGTCCGTAACCACTCCGTTCTGGAACCAGGGTATTGTTCATGGCTTGGGGATTTTCTGGCAGTCATTCAATTTCTTGTGGGAGGTCGGTGTACAACCATTTCTTGAGCAATGGAAATAGAGAGACCTGAGGATAGAGGGGAAGTGAGCTTCTCCTGTTATTTTACTCCTCTTGCGTAGAGGGCCCCGTAACAGGCTTTTCCTCGTTCTACGACGTCGACAGTCCTCTCCCTCACACCCTCAAGGGCTTCCGTAACGGTTTGTAATAATCAGACCCAACTTCATTCAAATTTCTCACTCTTCCAGCTCCGTCGAGCCTATTAAATGGGGTCGAAAATGAGAAGTACGCCCTCCATTCCCCCCCCCCTTTTCCATCTAGTCTGAACTCACTTTACGTCGAATTTGCCAAAAACACAGGGAGTTACGATTTAGACGATGCGCGAGAGCCTATATTGATGCTGGTGAGACTTTCCCTGAAGTCGCCGTCAAGGAGACTCAGGTCGTTCTTAGGGGTATAGTATCGGTGGTGCGGGGGTCACTAGGTGCGGTGAATTCTACTCATCACACTCCCCGTCAAAGATTGTTAAATCATTGTCAGAAGAACTCCCAAACCCGTCACAAATCGATGGCCTTTCATGTCGAATCATTGTCAGGGACTCTGAAGGAATCGTCGATCATCCTGCTATTTTCCAGGAAGGGCTGCCATCCCTCGGTACGTTTACGCCAATTGTTTAACAGGTTCACGTGTTTTTGACCTCTCATTTTCTTAGGTCGCAAACCAACGTTTCCAAGGGACCGAGATCAACCCCGACACTCGCTCGATTCACTATAAGTATACCCAAACAAACCTCTATGATACACAAGCATGGCAGTGACAAACTTTACGAAAGCTCTTGGGTTTCGAACAACTGAAAATGAAGTGCCACGGAGAATGAGCGGGAAAGTTTGGCCAATGGCATTGACTGTCATTCGCCAATGACCTTCTCAGCATCACCTCACATTCAACCTTCTGACTCGGGTAACAGTGGTGGTTGTCGTTGTCGTCGTGATCGCAAGCTCTCCATTTCCACCAATCCTTAGGCCCTCTGCATCAATCACCGTATCAGCGATCGTTTGTCCAGGTTGCATCCAAGTCGGAGTCGCGCTGAGCTGAAGATTGGGAAGGGATATCTGCGCATTCAACGAACCGCCACAGTTGACATCGTTCAACTGGATCTCGTTGATCATATATGTCTATCTGCAGTGATATTAACATAGAAATTATTTTCGATATAACGGGACGATATGCACCTTGTTCTTTCGTCTGGGATTCCCGAAATCTCTCAAATCGAACACGGCTCGGTTGCATGGCCACCCGATCCTATTCGTGATTATTGATACACTCTTTTGAATCTAAATTGTCCTGTTTGACTCACCAAAAAATATTTCTCTGTAGATTGTAAACTTGCAATTCCCAACTGACAGGGTACCAGCTAGGTTCAATGGGCTGCTCCACTGGGTTCCTAAACCTGACAGTCAAGTATGCGCCATTGAGTGCAGATCGAATTGAGTAGCCTGGACCAAAACGTTCAAAGGTCCACTAGACATTGAAGTTGACACAGACGTAATGAAAATCTCACTTGTTGATTCGAGTCATCTTCATAACGATCGGTGTTAGCTTAAACAAGAAAGGGAAAGTAAGCCTCGAACAAGTTTGAAAGAAAACTCCCTACATTGTACAAGGCTTCGGTCTTGATGCGAAAGCTCGATAGCGGTTCCACCCCTGACGTTGATGATCTTGTACGTACCCGGCTTGAGGGGGAAGTTGTAGTTAGCAGAACCAGCGGACATCTCTTCCAATCAAGAAAGGTTCGGTCAGTAGAGCTGTTGAGGGACCGTACAACGGCAAGTGTAACTCCGTTCTTAAGACTTTTATGTGCTGTACTTGAAGTATGGTGCGAAACCGGCGTGGTCTGCGCAGTCCAGAAGTGCTCGATTGAATGAGTCGAGGGAAAGTATTTTAGACCGAGTCTTCCTCTAACGACACGCTTTAACGGTGTGGGATACCCCGAACGTGACAGCAATGTGCGTATTCCCTCATTAGCTCTACACACGTTATGTACGTGGTGTATACAGCACGCAAGGCCCTTCATACTTCAGTTTCGAAGATGGAACGGGGACTGTGAAATGGGTGAATGCTGTGAACAGCGGCTTGCGATCCCGGGCAGATACTCACTGGTCGAAGGTGTCACCGGGACGATTGTCCCCAGATACTAGATTGCATACAGCAACGAAGGTGTATGTTACATCTTCGTGGGTTGGCCAGTTTGCTGATTCCACGCGAACGCAATCCTCCATACCCCTTTGTATGTTGCTTCTCACTGATCTCAAAAGGTACTGCGTACAAAGTGAGAACGATCACCGGAGCTTTATTCATTATCAGTCAGTTCATTCAACCGTCTCCGAGCCCCACAGAAGCACTTTTGCCTGTACCACGACTTGACGTTCGGTATTAGACCTTCTCCTCTAGATCCGTGGTTGCAAAAGATCGTTTTGGGAGATGTTTGAGTGTCAGGTCGGGAACGAACACTCAATTTTGCTGAATTCGAGGCTGGATCCGTATCGACCATGAAAAGATGGTCCACGGTATGGCTCCCCAGGAGAAAAGAAGTAGATTGCCTAGTCTTTCATCGATAATATCTCGTCAAGTTACCTGTCATCCTCCAAAAATCTTTTGAAAGTGTTTGACTATGGTGCAATACAGCGCGTGTCGACGATTCATCTGCTCGCGAAGAGTTTTGCTCCATTGGCCAACCATAGGTGGAAAGACAAGACAACAATTAATAGATACAAGTGTCAGACAGATATTGGAGATTGTTGAGAAGCGTATTATTTCTGATTGTGAATTCCATCAGTCACTGGAATGGTCTAAACCTAGCTGACTACCTTTCTACTCCTGAATATTCCCAATACCAGAGTATGTTTGTGACTGGAGGTCAATAGCAGCTTGCCTGATAGCAATGGACCTCTGACCAACTTCAATGTCAGCAATGTGAAATGTTGAAGGTGCCTGCTGAGCACTATCCACTGATTTGCCATATGCTAATCGAGAAATAACCATTGCTGGAGCAAGACCCTGATAAAACAGAGATAACTTGGATATGAAAACTAGAAATAACACAGGACTTACAGATATTAGAGTTGAGGTGACTCCTAAACCAATGGGTTGTATGCCTGATGTGTTGTCGGAGTTCCATACAAAATTTTGTAGCACAACTGTAGCCAAGAGAGTGCCTGCATATAATAATGCAGACTCAATGCTAGACTTCTGGTTAGTTTTGTAGAAGAGTTGAATTTATATACATACATTATAGCTATTTTATTGAACTGTGAGTGAGTTGGTCTTGTGACTGTAAGCCGTCTTGCTTTATGAGCAATCCACCAAATGCGCACCCCTTTATTGAACAAATTGAATCATTTCTTATTTTCTGAACTACAATAATCAAAGACACTTACCAGTCATAAATGCTAACACAATCTGAAACACTGCTATGCCAATTATCACTCCATTATCCACTAAATATGCTTTCTCTAGAATGATAATGTTCCCATGCTTTGAAGAGCTTCCACTTCCAATTATGCCAGCAATTATGCATCCAAGATCAATGCCTATTGAAATGAACTTGATGGTGAAATGGAACAATGGGAAAAAATTGGATAAAACAGACCATTTAGAATAGATGCAACAAAAGCAAGTGGATACAGGATGGATTTGTTAGAATTGAAGATAATATAACAGTAATGAATCTGAGCCAGAGCATTAGTATTATGAGCTTCATGGTGTTAAGAAACTTACCAGCATTGTGTTAGCTATGGAACTAAAATAGATTGTGATAGAATTCAAGAGTCATGGCAATAAGTTTCCTTTAGATTCTTACTTCATAAGAGTGGAAATAATATTTGAAATTGTGCTAGAATAAAAGATAGGCATAGTAGTGCAGCAAGTTAAGGATAGTCCCTACCTACGTCCAAACAGTTTTTCTATCATCACCAGTGAGATACTGGAGAAGAGGAGCATAGTCTTTTGTTGTTGCAGCATCAAAAGTCACTAATGCTTGTTGAGAGAATCCCCAAGTCTCGATAGCAACAAAAATAGTTGCTAATAGAAAGAGCGCTATAGAACCTCCTTTGTATAGCTTGTGAGTAGAGTTATCATGTCGGAAAAGTGCACGAATAGATAATCCAAATATGACACAGTAGATCCCTGTTAAATCAATTATTAACATAATTCAAAGTAACACTATAGGTATACATACCATATATGAAGAACATTGCCTGTAGAAAGAAACTTAATTAGCTTAATTGTCTTGTAGATATGTAAACATTATGAACTGAGAGTGTGGATATTGGATTAGTGATAATATTTTCAGCACTGATGAAGGGTGCAAGCTCCTCTTCAAGGTCACTTGCAGAAGACATCACTGGGATGAGATGACACTTTTGATGAGATGGAGATGCTTGAAATAGAGATAGAGAAGACTTGTTTGTTGGCTTTGAGCATTACCTTGGTCATTTTTATATTCCAAAAGCTCCAAAGATGTGAATAACACATATCTCCTATCAATATATAGCCACCTTGCTTGTACTTGAAACTTGTACAAGTTACAGAGATGTTACAAATCCTTATCTGCAGTTGATGTTCATGAAACTCTTAAAAGCTAAGAATAGAGTTGATGCAGAGTAAGAATCTTGCCATTTCGTTTAGGAGATTATTTCATCTCTGATCAATGCCCATAGCTCTTTGGTTATCTCAGAGCACTTAGCAGGTCTAGACTAGACTGCTAAATGCTAAGTCATGGATTCAGTTGTAGGTGCCTGAAGGCCAGCTTTCTTAATACATACATTGAATGGGTGAAGAGTATATTACATGGCACGGTCCATGGATTGAACACTGGGTTCGGGATCTATCCTAGTACAACAGGTACCCGCGGGTACAGTACTTGTCATACGAGTCACAATTTACCTACTTGAAGCGACCTTCACTTTCGGTATCCGAGCTCCTGTTGCGTCATCCTTCCTCTCTTTTCCTCGTTCCATGACATTAACAATATTCGTCGGCAACGGCTTTGAACAGGACGTCTCTGAGAATCATTCCATGCTGAGCCTCCCACAAAAGCACTTTTTGTGCTGGGCTTGTACATCTTTCTCGCCTCGACTGTTGCGTTCGCCGGACCTCCCACCTTTCGTGTTAAAGTCGAGATTAGGTGACAAAGGTCAAGAAGGTACGCCATTCCGTATTCTGTGAGTTCAGTGCTCGCCGAACTTTCCGAAAACGTGGCGTTTATCTAATGATCTTGAAAAGCTCTATTGTCTCATTTTGGGAGCCTGTCACAGTGATCTCCAGGGGAATGTGCTCACCATTCCTACAGCAATTGTCCTGTTTTCTCAATTTTCTATAACTGGCTTTCTGTTGTCCCCGTCTTTTGACCAGGATCTAGTCTCTGGATCATCTGCTGATTACCAAATTCCCACATACCATCCTTCATTGAAAATCTATTCAACCTCCCTTCTGGTGCGGTTACTCAGATCCCGCCAATACATATTGCATGGATACTGTTGCGCATAAGAACCATCTCCACGCTTCCCCGGAATTTGCCAATTTCTACTCCAAGTGAATGGTCAGATTTTGAGCTCGAGAAAAAGGAAGGAACCATTGTCCCTTCACCAGTTTTGTGCGACTCTCCCGGTAGGAAGGCCCCAGAGAAAACATGCTCCTCCTAAGCGAGTACATTTTGGGGCTTCCACTCATCCACATTCAAAGCATCTTCAAGTCACTTCGGATGATGAGGGCGAATGTGCAGACCTTGGTTCCTTAGTGTAGTGTACTAGTTCATCTATCTCTACTCAACAAGTTTTCAACATTTATGCTTGTATCTTGTCATGTCTTTTCAGTCGTAGCGAATTCAAACATTGATATCTTCAACAGTGGTAATCCGTTGGGAGGATGAGATTTATAATTGTTCCAAGAATACACGTAACCTGCGCATGATCGTCAACAGATACGAGAAGTAGTGTTGACGATACTGACGACGACGGCGGGAGAGAGTGGTGGACGTGGGAGGTTGAACATCCAAAAGAGGTAAGTAGGCGGGAGGAGGGGGGCGGGCAAGGGGTTAGGCATTGGTGAACGAAGTTCTGAGGTATATAGGTCAGAATTAACGAGGTATTGAGGAAGAATTGAGGAATTAAGTGGAAACGGTGAGGACACGCCAAGTTGATGGCATATTAATTGTTACATCACCATGTGATGTTCAGACTTGTTTGCCGGTATAGGTGGGCCACAAAGGTACCCTAGACCTTACAAATATATGTTTAAATCCCTGCCATGCAGGAAACCATTGAAATCAGAGGGTAGAAGGAGTGGTTTCAAAATTGGACTTGCAATTTATCTGAGCTACAGTTAATAAACTAACAGCTGTGTTCCAAGGTTTTATTTCATTGGTGTCTAAAAGGTACAGTCGATTCTCTTATAACCCATAGCCCTCCGTAGACACCCCCGGTTATGGGTTTTCGGAGAGTATGGGTTGCGAGAGAGGTCGGCCGATTGGGCCGGTCAGAAGCTGTCGTCCAGAACTTGACCTAAATGAACATTTTGCTTCCCCTTGAGGCATTTTTAGACTGAGATATGTCTGTCCACAGTCAAGATTCTCCAAGATCTGAGTCAAATCCGGTACTTCGGTGCCCATAGCAGCGGTTTCTGACCCGGAGTATAGCCATATATGGTAGGTTTATGGGTTTTGAACCCGGCCAAATTTATTATGGGTTATGGGGTTTAGCCGATTTATGGGTTTTTAATATTAGTGGGCAATAACTTGGTGGACGCCAAAAACCCATGGGGTATCGGAGAGTATGGGTTATGACAGTCGACTGTATTGCCTTGCTTTTTAGCTCCTAGACTGATTCCATGCTACCCTACAATTTCCTCTTCTCTATTAAATCTAGTGTGGCCTATGGTTGCTGAGTGTGGAAAGAGAAATGTAGAAGGTCTAGTTGAGAGGCCAGAAACAGTAGAAAAAACAAAGCTGTGGGTGAACGGTATGTGCACAAATGAGATAAACGAAGATTTGATTACAAAAGCAAGAAAGCTGCTTGAGGCGCTGATCCTCACGAATCGGAGTCACGATAAGGCACCACGTTGTCAATGTGTTTGTGGGTGATGATCGAGATCGACAAAAAGCTGTTGAGAACGTTGGCACCTTACCACCACCGCTCCCTCAGACACGAACGACGTTCCACCTGTTTCCGTCCTCCTTCTACTCTAATAGTATAACCACAACCAACAAAGAATATATTGATATTTTGTTTGAAAATATCCCATATATTCTGCACTATGGCATCGACAAACCGCTATGACTGGGATGCAGCATGGCAATTTCCCCCACCGTCCAACCTGGAAAGTGGCGAGCATTTGTCTCTCCCTATGGAGCTTGACCAGAATGAATCATTCAATCCATGGGTCAATGTAGGAAGTAGCAGAATGTTGAATAGTGATGAGCATTTTATCCCCCCTACAGACTCCCTTGTCCAAGATCCCTCATTCTCTCCATGGGCTGACGATGATTTCCAACTTCCCACTAATTTTACCACTCGCAGTAATGTGTTGTCTACCTTGCAAGTACAAGTGGGTACTGCCCATAATGGCACCCCCCCCAATGATTCCTCCAGTGACTATCACCATAATGAACCGGCACTTCTATCCCTCAATAGCCCTCA
Source organism: Marasmius fiardii PR-910 (assembly GCA_014904975.1). Classification (NCBI taxonomy): domain Eukaryota; kingdom Fungi; phylum Basidiomycota; class Agaricomycetes; order Agaricales; family Marasmiaceae; genus Marasmius; species Marasmius fiardii. Next base: position 16,792 of record MU128024.1, on the reverse strand, counting down.
ACTATCCACTGTTCCTTCTGGGTTCAATTACCATAGTGCATCATTCATCTCAGGACTGGAAGAAAGCACTGCACATAGCAGAAAACGCTCTGCATCAGGCTCTCCTGAGTTTGCCCACAATGAATTATCACCTTCCTCACCCAATGAGCTGCCTTCCACTATTTCTCCTAGCCTTGCCCACACCAACAGACTCCATAAAAGACTTAGACTTTCTGCATGTGACATAGAGCTCCATAGCTCTCATCCCTTCTATGAAGATCAGAAAGAGAACATATCTCAGGCTCCTTCCACCTCTATGCAACACATAGAGAATTCTACAATTGGGCATGCAACATTCAATAATGTTGCACGGGGTGATCAGGTCAATCAGAATATCTATACTCGGGACTGTGAGTAACTATTGTCTATTCTCTGCAGAACAATGACTTAGAATCATTAACAGTGCTATGGGACAAGATAGCAGGTGTTGGAGCTTCCCATAATTCAGATTTACAGTTTGATAGGGGGTCATGTATGCCTGGGACTCGTAAAACAGTTCTTCAGCTTCTGCATGAATGGAAAGACTCAGGATGCCAGACACATCCAGTATGTTGGCTTTCAGGTGCTGCTGGAGTAGGGAAGTCAGCCATTGCATTGTCCATTGCCAAGGAATGGGAAACAAATGGGCTTGTCTCATCCTTTTTCTTTTTCCGTTCAGATCCAAAACGGAACAATCCTATTTCCCTCATTCTCTCTATTGCACATGGTCTTTTAGTGGCAAGGCCATATCTGAAAGATTCTATGTATCAAAGGATTACCAGTGATCCACACATTCTGGAGGCTACATTGGAAGATCAGTATAAAGAGCTTGTATTGAAGAATCTGAATCACTCTTCTCCTTCTTCAGTATCCACCACTTCAAAGGTCCCTGGTCTAATTGTTGTTGATGGTCTTGATGAATGTGGTGATAATAAAACACAACAACGAATCCTCACTCTTATATTCTCAACCTACCACCAATCATTTCATTTCCCTTTACAATTTTTAGTGTGCAGTCGACCTGAATCCTGGATTCGAGACTTTTTTGAGTGCCAGGACTCCAGCAGTTTGACTAAGCATATTAACCTGGATCATTCATGGTGGTCTGAGGCTTGGGATGATATTACCATTTATTTTGAAGCACAGTTCCAAAATATTTGCAAAGACCCTGAATATAAAAAGGTTCCTTTTCCAGATCCTTGGCCTTCTCCTGAAGTGCTTTGGTTGTTGGTTGATAAAGCTGATGGCCAGTTCATATATGCGGCAACTGTCATCAAGTTTGTTAGAACCAGGTTTTCACTTCCAACCACTCAACTTGACCTCATTGTCAACAATATACACAACAACACCTCTCACTCAGATTCAAAACACCCTCCTTTCCATGACCTTGATGAACTCTACCTTGTTGTGTTACATGCCAATCCTGACCATAACCAGCTCCTCCCAATTCTTGCAGTTATCATGCTAGTTTCAGAATCATCTCCACAGTTCATTGAACTACTACTTGAACTTCCAACAGGCACAGTTGCTCAGACATTAAGTGCAATGCATTCAGTACTTGATATTACTGATGAGAAAGCCCACATCTCTGAACACCATAAATCCTTTCGTGACTTTCTTCTTGATTGTACACACTCCAGAGAATTTTTCATAGATGAGTCAAAATGGAGGGATATCCTGGCTTGCAAGTGGACTGCAGCTCTTACTGAGCAGTGTAAAATAAATTCTGAGTTGCTGTACATTCCTCAATTCACTATTCCCAATGCACTATGGAAGCTAGTAAATGGATGGGAGAAGTTTTGCTTTCTAGAGGGCACAGATAGGAATCCTCTCAACCAGGAGTTCATCCAGAAACTAGATGCTCTCTATATCTTTGCTCTATCTATCTTTTCTAAAAAGTTGGGCCATGAAGTGCTTCTTCATACACTTGCTATGGTGACACTCTATCCTGATAATAAGTATGGTCCATGTTATCTCCACTTTATTCAACTTCTATTTGGCTTTGAGGAAAAACATTTTCAAGAAGTAAAAAGGGGTTTAATATTTCAGAGCTCTTATAGGTTGGGAGATATATGCATGGAAATTGTGCCACACAAGAATGAATTCATTCACTTCCTTCTTGACCAGTCACGGTCAGGTAGTTTTTTCATTGACAAAGAGTATTATTGCAACTCTCTTGCACAAAAAGCTCTTTACATTCTTCAGACAGAAGAATATCTCAAAGAAACAGACTGCAAAACTAGTAGTGTCTCCCTCTTTTTTGAATATTGGTCTAAAATCTACTCTACCATCAACAAACCATCTGAGGAATTGCTATCCAAGCTTGTTGATGTAGATCTGGGAAATTTACTTTATCAGACCATCAACAGTATGGAAGCAGGATCCTCTGTCTTTTATAACTTGTTGGCATGGGCCAAATTACTTAGCAGCTTCAAAAGTATTGCATCATGGCAAAGGTTTGAAGTAAGTCCTAGCATACTGACAAATCCAAAAATTGTAGTGATATTCAAATCCTCTTTTTTGCAGACCAACAGTTTAGATCATCAAAGTCTTTTTTATCACTTTGCCAGTGTTCAATGGGGATTTGATGTCCAAAGCACAAAGCAAGAGATTGAATCAGGGCTCCACTATGCTGTTGTCACCTTTCTCAGCATCTCATTTGCTAATAGGAATATTGGGCCAATCTCACTCTTGGATGATTTTCTGCACAAGGTTCAGAACCAGGACCCAAATCATCTCAATTTGATTAAAAAGAAACTCAGATCAGTCACTTTTTGCAAATGCTCAAGTCCACACATTCTCAATTCCACAGATGTTACAACTCCAATTCCAGACACAACAGACTCATATCACATTAATCTTCAAGCAAGTTATGCTCAATTGATAAAAACTCTAGTAGCTAGATTTCAGATTGAGCAAGAGGAGTGGAAGAGGAATATGATAGTGTCTCACCTGTTTTGTGACCCAGGTATCATTCCCCAGTCCATTCCTCAGCCTGAACTTCTTCCACTCTGCCAAATAGTTTTGGACCTTGCTAGACTTTGGAGAAAGGACTGGCATGAGTATTTATGTTATGACAATTTTACATACAAGGAGGCATACCACAGATTGTCATTATGGCTTGAGGTATGTTATCCCATTGATTTTTATTTAAGCTGAAAGTAACAGACTCTGTTCATACTCTCTAACACTTTTCCACTGATCATACTCATGAAATTGATACCATCAAAAATGGCTTCCAAGCTTTGTTTCCAGAATGTGATTTTGACTGATTGATTTTATTCCATTTTCTATCTTCTTCCTTAAAGTTGTTAGTATTCATATATCTGACTCTTTTCTCATTTCTGTAGCTGGAATGATACATGCTTGTATATGTTGCTCTGCTAATTATCTATTATGCAAATCATGAAGTGAAGAATATTTTCCCTAGTATTTATTCCAAGTCCCAAAAAGAGGCAGAGCTGGAGGAGTCTGTAGAATGATTGCAAATATCTAGTCAACAGAGGTGGACCCACCCAGAACTCAATAAACTTCATCCAGAGGAGAGTTGGTATGTCATTGCCTTTCTGAGGGTCTGAGTTTGAAGCTGAAGAAAGTCAGGTATGTGAAACTTTAAAGTCAGTGTTTGGTAGACTATCATGACAGCATTGACCAGGGACTTCATGATTCAAGCTTTGATTTCACTCAATACATGGAAGAGTTGCTGATCCTAGGAATCCAGTATGGACTACTCATGAAAGTCTTCTCTTACATCATTGATCATTTGTCCTACCTTTGGAGGTGGGCAGGGATGAAGATGGCGACAAAGTTTGCAATTAATTAAGGACTTCGTACTCAGACGGACCAAAATACACAAGTTGTATTTTTATAGAGACAACTCGTCTGCCATTTCATCATTGACAATCTGAACAAATATGGAAATGCTGCTACACAACAGCAATCTCTCTACCATTTTCTCCCCATATTAGCAACATCCTCATTTCTGTTTACAATTCCCAATCATTCAGTCACTTTGAAGGTTGGATTCAGCAGGAATCGCATCCCTTTCAAGAACTTTCAACCATATCAAACTAGACGATGCAAATAGTCCTACCATCTCCTACTTCAGTCAGAAATTTAAGAAGATTTGCCAGGATTCCACTTATTCCAAGGTTGAATTTCCTGAAACATAGCCATCTCCACGAGACATTTTTTGGTTTCAAGCATTCACAGCAAATGGCCACCCCATTTATGCACTGACTACTGTGAAATTTGTCAGGACCAAAGACACACTTCCAACTGATCAGCTTAATATAATTCTCCATTGCACCAATCCTCTCCCCTCTGAATTACATCCATCTAATGATCTTGAAAAGCTCTATTTTCTTATTTTGGGAGCCTGTCACAGTAATCTCCAGGGGAATGTGCTCACCATTCTTACAGCAGTTGTCCTGTTTTCTCAATTTTCTATAACTGGCTTTCTGTCCTCTCCATCTGTTGGCCAGGATCTAGTCTCTGGATTGCCTGAAGACTACCGAATTCCCACATATCCATCCTTCATCGAAAGTCTATTCAACCTCCCTTCTGGTGCAGTTACTCGGATCCCACCAGTATTGCACTCAGTTTTGGATACCGTTGGGCATAGGAACCATCTCCACGCTTCCCCGGAATTTGCCAATTTCTACTTTAAACATATCACAGACAAAGCCAAGGCAAAGAACACTATAGCACTCATATGGACTGGTGCACTGCATCGACAGTTCTAAAATTTGTCTGGGATTATGAAACTCATTCATGGCGGGAAAGTCTGCCCAGATGTGATGGATACACTGTTATGGAATTGGGTTGAATTTGTCTCAACCTGGAGGGTGGTCATTTGTCTGGTTTTAGGCGTCTTCCTTTGATTCATGGCCGGATCAGATTCGCGGGGAGCTCCGGAAGGCCTTTAACTTATACAACTGGGAATTGTGATCGTCACCTCCCGTTGTTCGATGTAGTCATTGGTAAACGCCTTAAACGGTGAAAGTTTCTGAAGGACGACGAGCATTTCCGGTGTTGAGAAGTTCTTGCCTGGTTCAACGGGCTCAATAACGAACTCACTGTGTCGAATGGTTTTCGGTGAGTTTTTTAAGTATATTTGACGTCTGAGGTCAACTTTCCTCCATCGGGGTGTTGTTCTCCGATAATCAGGAGTACTGTGGCGTAAAAGTACCGGGAATGGTACTTTCGAGCCGTCTGTTCATCCATAATCATCCTCTCGCTATGTTACAGCTGATCCCTTTTCCCTGCCAGTTACTTCCCACCACTCATTGGTAGTTTGTCGCGAAGACTGACTCATAACGGCATGACTTGAACAAGGATATTTCACGCCAACTTTACAAGAGAAGAATACAGCTCCTCGTTGCGTCAGATTCTCGGAGCTCGCTCAGCTCTTGCACTATTGGTACATCTGACATCTTAGCCTAATAATGTCGGAAAAATTAATTTCGGCTTATGAGCGTTTATAATTAATTCGCCTTAAGCGCTGATAAATACCATTTCCTGATAAGTATATCATAACATAAGCATAAGAGGCTTAGGAGTTACATACAATTTTCCTTTGGTCCGTTATCAGCCCTTATAATGACCATAAGGGGCATTAGAGAAGGCGAATATTTATAAGCCGTAATTAATTTTTCCGACAATTAAGGCGGCGGAGCATGTTCGATCTGTGCCTCAACGTAGGATGTGTGCTCTGGCTGCCTCGAATTGGGTGGTTTATAGAGTGGTAGTAAGTCCTGAAGGTACTTCCTAGTACCCGGGCACTGAGTGGGAGGAGATCGAGAAAAGAAGTGTCGTTTCGTTTTATGGATGTCCAGAATCGCATGCGGCATGCCTAGTAATGCAGTGGAACTCTTGGTGGAAAGGCTTACAGGCTTAGAGATGTCGGGAAATTTAGTTGTGGATGATGGATAAAGGCTTTTCATGGACGCCGTGCTAGGGAATTTTGTACATATTTTGTGCTTCAAAGTAGCCTTATCCGGATAGATCCGGCATAAATGAAGAATAATCGCCCGTCGGAAAATTGGACCAACCGACGTACACGGCGCGCGTCACCCGGCCGCGACGCTTACCTCTCCCCTCCAACCACCACCACCACCACCACCACGACTACAAATACTCCAACGATTACATCTCCCTCTTATAGGATATGCTGTCGTTGTTTGACTCAAAGCTTCGATCGGCTAGAAGAAGGTCATAGTCACATTGGTTCGAGTAAATCAATCAGCGGGGGAAAAAAAGACAGCATATCTCATGCATCGCTCAAATATCTATCGATGAAGGGCTGAAATAGGGTTATACGCATCTCTGGAGAAAAAAGACTGCTTTCAGTAGAGGTTCGTGGCTCAGAATCCCGTTTTGCTTTGATGTGTAACTCAATCAGCCAAAATCAAGATCGTTGTGTGACCACCTCATATGCATTGCGCTGGTCAATATCTATCAATGGGAATACTACAGTTAGGCGATATAGAGCTTCATAGGAAAGTTGGAATGATATGAGGAACGGTTCGTGACCCAGTAACCCGCTTTGGCCCCAAATTTGCTGACCGAAGGGGTTCTTACTTAGCGGACTCGAAATTCTCGATGCTTGACCTCAGAAGATTCAAGTTTGACAATGAACTTTCAGGACTTGGTACGACTTACGACCGCGCAGGGTGGAGTCTTTAGTGCCGTTGTAACTCAGTGCATTCCACTCGGGAAGGATTCGATTCTAGTGTCTGTTTCTTTTGGAGGATAAATCATACGATTCCAGCATAGGAAGACGACGGGTCGATGTGAAGAAGGAGGGGGAGGCCGGTATCAGAATTGTATGTACAGAAGTGCCTTTCGCTTCAACATTTTTCCTTAAACAAAACAACGCATAAGTCACCATGACTCCCAGATCCGCAACTCGGTCACGAATCTCAGCAATGATATGTTCCTGTTGAAGGACAAGGTGTGCACATTCATGGACGACCTAGGTCATTCTTGGCACACGGAGCTGTAGATCAGAACTGTACGTTCATTTCCCCCTTCGTGCTTAAGCTTGTTGCTGAATATATCGCGTACAGACCTCAATCATCATGTCCGGTTCCAACGCTCCAACTTTTTCACCACTTGTCAGCTGCATATGGGGATGTACTGTTAAGGTTCAGACTGGAGGCATGGCACAGATCAACGGAAACATGGGAATGAACACTGGTGCGTCAGCGCTCGGTGTTCCTGTTTTTTTTTTGTAATTGACTATCTTGATCTTACCAGACCCTTCAGTTGGGACCTCCCTTCACAGAGCATATCCGAACCTTTAAAGGGCTCCATCTATTGGCACGGGCAAAAAGTCACTACGCTATGAATGTGTGGTCGAACACACCTAGGGTCGATATGCGAGGTGGCTGTTGATGTGCTAAGGAGGGCGGTACGTTTGGGCGGCCGGTTATATTCGGTCCTGTCAATGTCTATTGCCGTGAACCGACCACCTTCAGTGATTGTCTCGCTAGCGTGGTTGATGAAGAAACAAACGGTGCCTGAAACTGGTATTCTTAAAAGCTGTCCAACCAGGGCAAAAGTGGGGAAAGAGTACGATCAACTACTCCTCCCCGCCATGAATATTCTTTACTCTCCTAATGCCAAAAGGTCAGAATTAGCGCAAACGCCAATCCCGATTCCTCCCCAGACACAAGCGTTGGCTTGTGCTTCCTTTTGTCCTCCAGCTCTCGATGGATCTCTGAACCTTTTTAACTTGTGCGATTGGCACTATGAACATTCCCTAGACCACCCTTTGTTCGTTTTTCCCTGTCAAGAGGGAAGTACGCGAACAATAACATGGCGTGAAGCTGTATCCGCCGTTTACTTGGGTGTACGACTCGTTCGAGATCGCCTTGGAGTAGAACAGAGTGACACACATCTACGTCCACAAACAGAGGCTCCAGTCGTCGGCATTGTGTCACAGTCGGGTAAGTTCCATACGTTACTTTTTCTGATTGCATCGCTGATATCCAGAGCAGAAACGATTGCGTATAGTATCGCCCAACTGAGCCTGATGCGTGCCAACTTCATTCCATTTCTCATCTCTACTCGCAACTCTCCGACTATCGTGGCACATCTTTTGGCGTCTGCAGGAGTTGAATATGTGCTTGTTAGCGGTGACAAGCATTGCCAAGAACTCGTTGAACGGGCTCTCGATATATTGTGCTCCAAGACATCCCGGGCGGCGGTGCCCAAGGTTTACCCTATGTTCCTTTTCGAAGACTTTTTTCCGGATTCTGTCTCGAAGGGCGGACAAGCTCAAGCTTCCAATCTAGGCCCAGTCCTGCGGAAGGATCCTCATGAAGCAGCAGTGTACATCCACTCCTCCGGTAAGGTCACCTTGACGCCACTACATTTTACGCCACAACGCTAACGGTTTCGAATGCTACATACCTCCAGGCTCTACATCTCAGTACCCCAAAATCATCCCCTGGAGCCATCGGAAACTTATCGAGATTGGCACAGTACCTTACTATGGCGGGAAAGACCTTACGAATTTTGTCATCTCACTGCATAGTCTTCCTATGTTTCACAGTTTGGCTACCAGTATGATATGTATGATGGTAAGGGGTCCCTGGCTCTGCGCATGGCGAGGTAGGACTTACCTTATGCTCTACCTCCCTTTTTTACTTTAGGCAACCTGCGGATTCGTAACGGCTTGCTTTGAACCTCGGTTTCCTCCGACAGTGCCAACTTCAAGAAATGTACTCGAAGCGAGCGAGAGGACGGATAGTGATGTTATTTTGGCTGTTCCTAGTTTCCTCGAGGAATGGTTACGTCAACCAGAGAAACTACGGTGGCTATCTAAGAAAGACGGATATTTGGTTAGTAGTGTGCTCTTCATCGGCCAAATATTTTGCTTATACACGCCGTTTTAAAGGCCTTCGGAGGGAGCCCTCTTGGTAAAGAAGTTGGAGATAAGCTTGTGTCGGAAGGGATATCTATCATGACGCAGTACGGAGCGTGAGTGTTCCTTTACCCTTTTGCCAAAGTAAACTTTGTAATCAACACTCTCCTCCCCTTTTCTTCCAGTACAGAGGTCGGAACCCTTGCAAGTTTTTTCCCGAGTGAGTTGACTCTTTCATGACTTTTTTCTTGATGACACATCGCTGGGTATAACAGAATCCCCTCCCGGGAACGAATGGGAATACTTCCAGTTCTCAGGGTATCTACAAACCAACCTTGTTCCACAAGGGGATGGTACATTCGAGGTCGTAGTAACTGTACGTACGATTTCAAAGACCGGCTCTTTTAGATCCTTACATCTCTTGTTCCCCTTTCTATAGCCATCCACTAGCTGCATACCGGCAATGACGAACGTGAATATCGATGGCGTGGATTCGTACAGTACGTCGGATCTCGTGGTGCCTCATCCTACGAAACCTGGGTTTTGGAAGTTACATGGTCGAAGCGATGATCAGATTGTGCATACGTCGGGGGAGAAGGTGCGTTTCTTTTGTTTGTGTGCAACTGTCTGGAAATCTCTTTCTTATTAACCTTCTCCTCGGTTCCCTCGTCTATATAGACCAATCCTGGACCGTTGGGTATGTGCAACTATCGAATGGGTCTCTCGAAAGGGCTAGTTGACTGATACGGAAAAAAACTGAAGAGGCTATCCTTCGACAAGACCCTCACATTCGGTCTGCTCTTTTGTTCGGAAAAGATCGGTTCCAAGTTGGTGTTCTTCTCGAACTCAAGGATCCCTTTACCTATTCGGGGAATGAAAGTCTCGATGACCTTCGGGACAATATCTGGTAATGTGGTATCTCCACTCGATTGTGAATATTTTCTCAACCGTCTGAATTGCTGTAGGCCTACGATTCAGAAGATGAACGAGTTTGCTCCTCGTCATTCGAGGTTGCTAAAGGAGGTTTGTTCGTGCCTGTTGTTGCATTGACCAGTCTCGCTGACGCTCTTTCACCTTCCAAAGATGATTCTATTCGCGGATCGAGATAAACCTTTCAAGTACACTGCCAAGGGCACGGCCAGGTATGTCGTTCTTAGTAGGCTCAAAGTTCATTCTTGGTCGTCGATAACTTACTTTCTTTGGTTTCAGGCGACAAGCTATACTGGATGACTACAAAGACGAGATAGAGAAGCTGTACGAGAGCATCGAGAGCAAGAGCAGCAATCATTCAGACATACCATCCCCGTCGCATTGGGATGCAGACAGTGCCATGGATTTCGTTCGAAAGGTCGTCATGAGTGCACTCGTGCTACCGAAGGCAGTCACAGACGACGATAACTTTTTTACATCTGGATGTGACAGGTAAGCCTTCCCCCTTTTGCCCAAAAAACCAATTTGAATCGCTTACATTCGTTCCTCACTTCTTAAGCCTGCATGCGACCTGGATCCGCACTGCTATCGTCCGTGCTATACGAGGCACAAGGCTTCACGATCCTCGTCAAATAACCCAAAATTTTGTTTACGAACACCCTACCGTCTCCAAGCTGGCGCAGTATCTGCTTTCTCTCGTGCAGGATCCATGTCTGGAAGATGGCGCTTCTGCGGAGCGTTCCAAGGTTAAGGAGATGAACGAACTAGTTGAAAGGTACTCTAGTCGTTTGTCAACACCTGACTCGAGTTACAGTACGAGAGTTCCATCTCCATCCCTGGCTGCCACTTTGACGACGAATTCTCCGATACCCTCAAGTAACACACAGAAAGTTGTGTTACTTACGGGTTCTACTGGTGGTTTCGGGTCGTTCATTCTTGCGAGTTTGTTAACTGATATGCGGGTGTCGCATGTCTACGCTTTGAATCGGGGGACAGGCGAGGGGAAGGAAGGCCGTAGTTTGGAAGAAAGACAACAAGAAGCGTTTCGTGATAAGGGGCTAGATGCAGGGCTTCTCGAGTCTGAGAAACTTAGGTTGTTGGAGGGGGATTTGGTGAAGGATGATTTTGGGTTGCCGTTAGCAACGCTATTGACGGTAGGCTTTCATTTCACTCTTCACCTTGAGTAAAACAGTGAATCCCTTACCTTTTGTCGATGTTCCAGATTCGAGAATCAGTCACTCATATCGTTCATAACGGTTAGTGTTTCGTTCGAATGCTGCTGATTATCCTCATCTGAAAAAACCCTTCTCTAGCTTGGCCTGTTGACTTCAATCTGAAATTATCATCGTTCGAGTCGAGTATCCGAGGTTCTCGAAACCTCCTGGACCTCTCAGTGCAAACTGGCTCGGAGTTTATGTTCATAAGCTCGGTTGGAGTTTTCCAGAGTCAGTTATGGTTTTCCCCAACTATGCTCCAGTACGTTTACTAAAAGCACATCCAGACGCATCCGAAAGCCTATCCGCCGTCGAAAAACCTGTTCCACCGCAAGCTGCCATCGGGAACGGATATGCTGAATCAAAATGGGTTGTCGAAAAGATCATTTTGAACGCTTCAAAGGAATGTCCCAACCTGACTGCGCGGATTGTTCGACTCGGTCAGATCTGTGGAAGCGACTATACTGGTTCCTGGCATGAGAGGGAATGGGTACCTGCGATGATTCAGAGCGCGAGTGAGCTTGGGTGTATACCTAAGGATGATCGGGTGAGATCTTTTCCCGTTCTTTCTTTCACGTACACTGATATCCTTCATTAGGCTGTTTCGTGGATTCCCCCGTACAGCGCTGCCAACGCCGTTCTCGATTTCCTTGACATTCACAACTTGAACTACCCACAAAAATCTGCATCCACCATTTTACATATCAGACACCCGAACCCTACCCCCTGGACACACCTCGCGACAACAGTTGCTAAAGAATTGAATGTAGATGTTGTACCATACGAAGGGTGGTTGAAGAAACTCGAAGATCATCAAGAAGATCGAAAGAGAAGAAGAGATGGTTCCCAGTTATACGCCTCCCGACTCCTTCCGTTCTACCAAGGCATTTTGCGCTTGAATCATCTCGATGGGCGGGAAGGGTTCGGAATGCCTCTTCTTGATATTAGAGATGCAGTTCGGGCTTCTAGATCGTTGAATGAGCTGGCCAAGACGAGGTTGGGGGAGGAGGATGTGAGGCGTTGGCTCTGTTATTGGACAGGGAATGGCCACGATTGATCGGTGACTCGTGGGTGGTGCTGGAGCTGAAGTGCAAACTGGACAGTGGTTGAGGTATTCTGTGAAGGCAACCTGGCAGACTTACGAGGTGGGGAAAGCCAGCCAACCGAACGAGTCACGTATGTCACAAGTTACGTCCATCACGATTGTGGATTCTGTGCGCTTCCATGCCGCCGCTCCTCCTCTCGCTTTCTGAAAGCCTACCCCCGTTCTAAGTGGTCTGGGACCCGGACGTCGAATGTAGTATCATGCATATAATGTTTTAGCGTACTTACCATTGTACGAGTATTGATTTCACAGTCCAGATACCCTTCGATACGTGATGATAATGATACGTTCAGACCGAGGTTGGAAGAATTTTGCTCAATAATGTCTGCGCTACCGAGCTTCTCCAACGCTGACGAGAACGTCTCGACCGTTGGCACGTATGGAGTGAGATTCACGACCCCTCGGGAGAGGTTTCCGCATATCTATTCGAAAAAAAAATGAGTTTAAATGCGATGAGAGAGCGTTCGGTGCGTACCAAACGCGTCCTCCTCATCTCTTCCACCTTCCCCCGGTATTTCTCGACCCCGAAAATACTCTTTCACCCTTCTATACACACTGTATCCCAGCCTTTCATACATGTCGATGGCGATGGTGTTTACACATCGAACATACAGGTCAACAAAGAGACCGTGGTAGGTTTCGTCGGATCTGTTTTCGAGTAGCGACATCATTTTGCGAGCCAAACCAAGCATTCTGTATTCTGGAGCGACTGTGACAACCGAAACATGGCCATGCCATTCCGTTTCTAGCCCTTCCACCTTTCCAATGACTGCCAAGGAAAAATTTCCTCAGCTCAAGAATCCGACCGTAAAGTGTGTACTGATACATACCATAGCCCATCATACGTCCATTTGGTGCTTCTTGAACGCAGCAAAGATCAGGCCATCGTAAAAGATAATTCAGGTAGAACCCAATGTTGTACTATGCAGAACTGAGGGCTTTGTCCAAATATTTTTCGTTCCAGGTATCGCTCACTGTGTCTGTCCAAACAACTAGATTTCTACTCATCCGTTGGTCAATATTTATGATGCTAGTAGAAAGGTTAAGACCTCACGTAACGTTGAATTTGAACATATCATCGGCTCTGAACGGTCTTAGAACACTCATGCTCGTCGTGGAGATGATGGATCATGGAATGGACCGGGAAAATTCATCCCACCCCTGCGAAATCCCGCGGGGTTGGCCGGCGATCATATCGAGAATGTCGTCGGCACTAATGTTATGCTGAACCGGTCACCGTGCCTATTCCGTTTTCTCAGGCTGAGGCGGAGAAAGCGGAGAAGGCGGAGAAGGCACCTTCGACAGTTTAGATTCCAGCATTTGAATGAACGCCGGGCTATCTTAGAGGCTTTGAACTATCTTTCAGCAATGTGTGATAGACTGAATTTGAACTACAATTGCAAAGGAAGGCTCGGAAACTTGACTAGAACGGTTATAAGAAACTGGTCAATAATCGGTATGTGCAACATTCCCTACTGAGAGCCTGAGGCATATGGGGAGGTATAGGCAAGAGAGGCGGATAATATAAAACCTGAACACGAGGACTTTTGACCCAAGAATATGACATGATAAGGAATCGGGATCGTCACCAGCTCGCAAACCCCCCCGAAAGTCTCTCACTTCAAGTTGACCGAACCTTTCCCAGTCAATCCCATCTCCCTCCAACCTTCTCATGATAAGCGGTATATCCCTCCGCTCCTGCCGCTTCCAATGATTCTTTAACACCGTCAATATCGACCGCTTTACTCTCCAGCAACGCCTTTCTAACCTAATCAAGTCCACGATCCAGCAGAAAGGAAACGCCGAGAGTCTTCCACCCACAACCAAGCCCAAAACCGTGACTCCCATCATACATGTCCGCTTTTGACTCGTGAACATTGTTATAAAAATAAGCCCGTCTCTCGTTTACTGTCACCACGGGGTACCATTGTCGCTCTCAAAGAACGAAATGTGCGATAGTAAAGCTCGTAACCCCGTCTTCAAAACGGGAGGAAAGCAATCGGGTGTTGTGGAAGGGGAGCTCAGTACGCTCGGTTTTTGACCTATCATGGCTGAAGGCCACGAGTAAGGCCTTTGTTTGGGAGCTGAGCCTGTTAAGGAGACGAGCTCCTAGTCTGGATGAGATAGGTTGATGCGAGGTGAACGATGGTGATGATGAGTTGTAGGGCGGCGAGAGCAGGAGGTGCAGATACAACAAGAGCCTCCTCTGGAATGGAATGGGACCAAAACGCTAGGAGATTTGTGCCACCCTTGAGAATTAAGCTGCTCGGGGAAGCTTGAAGCGTCATCCATTCGAAGGTGAGCTATTTCCATGCCGTGTCCTGGATGGATGTGTTACTGTGAGGTATGAGCCTGTTAGCGCTCTGTGGTATGCAGTAAAACTCTTTCAGGAACTCACCACGAACGAGAATGTGAACAGATAACTCTACCCTCCCAAATCCCCACCTTCTACATCCATCCCGAGTCCGAGACCTTCGATTATGAGAGGCAATCGTCGAGCAGACTGGGTCAGGAATGTATCGACCAACATGTCTCTTCGCTGATCGTAAAGCCTGTACCGGCCAGATATTCGATGGGAGTAAGATATCTGAGCACTTCGGATACCACGTTGCCATAGCCAAGACCACGTAAGCATCTGGTCGCGTACTTGTATGGCACGACCAAGTCGTCCAGGCTGAAAGATATGGATAACCTCCCATTTTTGTCCATAGGAAATGGCAAAGCGAATTGGCTGCGTTGAAAGAAAAGTGTCTTCAGAGTCGAGTTCGAGGTCTTGGAGGAAAAAGTTCGCAGCGTCCACCACAGTCATGGCTTGAAGTATAGAAGAGATTACTGCGTGTTGTGAGGAGTATGAGTTACGGGTCAGTCAGGTGTAGGTAGGACAAGGATACGCACCGCGGCACCACAACTGAAATTAAGCCTGTTCCCAGATGATTCCAACTCTACAGTGCTTAAGAGCGATGTCCACTGGGAAAAGATTTCTATTCATTTGTAGGTCTCCGTACGTGATCTGACTCGCGGCGTGAAGGCAGTTTTCTCCAAAGAGTTGTCATTCTATCGAAGGAGAAGCATAATTGCGCAATCGAGTTCGATGTATCCAGTACCAGTCAGGATTACATAAGAGTGAGGCTCTCCATGTTGCTGAGTACATGGAAAGAGAAATGTAGAAGGTCTAGTTGAGAGATCAGAAACAAAACTGCAGTCGAATGTACGAGGTCATCAAAGATCTGATTACGAAAGCAAGATCACTCATTCTCTCCATCGGCTGATGATGATCTCTATCTTTCTGCTAATCCCACCACTCACAGTGATATGTCATCTACCTTGCAAGTGGGCACCATACATGATGGCATGCCCCCCAATGATTCCTCCAGCGACTATCAGAACAAGGAACTGGCACTTCCATCCCTCAACGACCTTCAACCATTCACTGCTCCTTCTGAGCTCAGTTACCATAGTTCATCATCTGTTTCAGGGCTGGAAGAAAGCGCTGCACATAACAGAGAGCCCTCTGCCCCAGGCTTTCCTGAGTTTGCCCACAGTGAAGTACCACTTTCCTCACCCAATGAGCTGCCTTCTACTATTTCTCCTGACCTTACCCACAATAACATACTACCTAAAAGACTTCCCACATGTGACATAGAGCTCCATAGCTCTCATCCTTCTCATGAAGATCAGGGAGAGAACACATCTCAGGCTCCTTCCACTCCTGTGCAACACATAGAGAATTCTACAATTGGGCATGAAACATTCAATAATCTTGCACAGGGAAATCAGTTCAATCAGTATAACTATACTCAGGACTGTGAGTGGTCATTGTCTATTCTCTACAGGACCATGTCTTAGAATCTTTTAACAGTGTTATGGGACAAGGTAGCAGGTGTTGGAGCTTCCCATAATTCAAAATTGCCTCTACCATTCATCTCTGACCGGCCAGTAGAATACGTCGACGAGCACAGCGAACCCATTGAGGACTTCCAAGAACAGCAAGCTACAGAACGACCTCTTCAAAGCGAATCCAAACCACGTGATGGGTCTATCCTCGCCTCGTTAACCATACGTCTCGGTATCCATAATCATCCAACGGTTCACCTCCACATTTGTCGTATGTGTAGTTGATACAACTCCGAGCAGGGGTTGCGTCGGTGCAACACGATATGGTGGATTCGGTGTCGGAATCATAGGTCATGTAAGGATCGCTGTCAACGTCTGGTATGTTCCCATCAAAAAAAGGTTGGGCATAGAGATTCGGAATCCTGGGCCGTTCGGTTGGGTGAAGGATCCTTCCGATAGGGTTGGCAGGCATACGTCTGAGTGTTTAAGATCTAAGTTGCTTTTGAAGAGACTCTTGTGCCACTTTGCCGTCGAGGGAATTTTTAGTGGTGCTGGAACTGACTTGAGCGGCTACCAGCGAGCGCTAGCATAAGCTCGCCTGAAAGTTGCCTATGGAAAGGAACTCTTACAACCTTCGTCTAGGTCTCTGCAGGGGTTCGATGTCTCTTGTGTTGTGTGAGTGGCAGGTAGTCTAACATCCTTTTGATACCCATGTCATGATCCGGGTCTCCTAGCTAGTACTCTCACGCCCTATACTCCACGCATCTCCTTTCCCTCATCCTCTTACTAGTTTCTGTCACTACGATACACGTTTCATTA